>CM040245.1:258139500-258179055 GCA_022545495.1 Chrysanthemum lavandulifolium
AGAAACGTATTCTACTCTGAATTAGATATGAAACATTAAGAGGAGAACCCATGAATCGGTAAGAGAACATGTTGTTTGATACAAATATAGATGACACTGAATCAATTGGAAAGGGTTTGGATCGTGCAGGGCCTAAAACATGCAAAACCATACAGTGGCCCCATCTTTCCCTATTTGATCCTCTTGTTTATTCTTTTTCTTTTAATCATTTAATACTTTTCTTTTTATAACTTACTCAACCAAGAAAACTTGTACTTCCCAAGTTGGCATGCTGCGTAGTATATATATTGAAAAGTTTATTTTTAAGAACTTTGACATTATAAAATTATTATTTTAATTTGATAGAACATCATGTGTGTTATATAATTTCATAAAACTCTTTTTTTTTACATAACAATTGGTGGTTTATTAGTATAGGTTACTATTATTTTCAATTTACGCTAACTAAAGAGAAAGGATCTGAATGGTAATTTTAGTCGTTCAGTGTTGATTGAGGAGAATTCTCAAACGTTCATTTTGTTGAGGGCGTAGATCATTCGAACGCTTTGAATTATTCAAAGCCTGATTCATTCAATCTAAATCATATCAATTTATCAAACGGCCCCTTAGTCTTACTAATACTAAATGCCAACCATTAAGAAAAGGAAAAAAGAAGACCAAGTCTTCATCGAGAACTTTGACATACCTCATATGTACGTTTACCATTAATTTCATGCAAAGCCATATATCATATCATGTGCAACAGTTCAAGTGGATAGAATAGTAACCATTCATTACTTTTGGCATTATAAAAATCTGTAATCTTTTACGTTAATGGAGGGAATGAGAATTGAAATTGACCCAAGCAGTCTTTGTCGTTTGCAACTATGATTTAATCATATAGTAAATATATATCATTTCTTAGAGAGATTAGCTATCTCAAATTAGCCTCTTATCATCTGCCTCATTTTAATAATTTCGTGTTCAGTTATAGCCATAAATTAAATAAATGCTCAAATTTACATCGACCATAAATTCAGAGACTTGAACACATGTAAACCTTCCAATGAAACTGATCTTTGGGGATGTTGTTGGTTCCATATGATCAGAGATTTAAGTCCAGCATCTAGACCAAAAGGCTTCAGGCTGTCATTTAAGCATCGCGAGCGATTCAAAACCTGAAGAGAATCCGTTTCCACTTTGCTAGGAAAACTCGCCGCCAGTCTCCAGTCATGTAAGACAACAAGTCTCTTGAGGATTCCAATTGATGGATGAACTGTAACCAAATTCACACAACCTTCAAGATCTAGCACTTCTAGACTTGTAATCTCTGAGAAGTCAGGGGTGGTTGTTAGGTTACAACAATACCTTAGCTTCATTACTTTCAACTTTCTTAAGCACTGGCATCAATAGAAAAATAGATAAGTTTGTATATCATTAGGTGTCGAACACAAACACACATATGAACAAGTAAATACCTTTGGTGTTGTCCAAAGTTGTTTTATGTGGTCAGTAAGACAAGTCGATGGCAACAATGTTTTCGGATAAAAATCGAAGGTAATAAGGACTCAAAGGCAATCCATGCCAATAAAGCAACCTTAATTTATTGGACAACAAATCCAGCTTTTCGAGAAAAGTTTATCGCAAATGGTCGCCAACGTCCTTTGACTTTGGAAAGCATATTTTAGTTTTTCATACGTGTAAGAGCTTGTCCATCTATGGGAAAATTTGATGCTTTTCTTAAGCAAAAGGACTAGAACTTCAACTTCTTACGCTACCAGGATACAAATAACGGATCATCGATTGTACTTGCTTTACAAAAATAAAAATAAAAGACACCAACAACAACAACAAAAAAAAAAAATGTAATGTTTATGTTGAAAAAGGAATCATATGCCAATTAATACCTTGTTTACATTCGAAGATATCATCCTCTGATGAAATCCACAATCTTCTTTGTGATTCCGGGCATCTTTGAATTCTTCACGTATAATTTCCCTTGCCATGCTTTGAATCAATTCATGCATTTGAAGACAATTTGCGATATTCTTATTAGGCACTTATCAACTAGAACTTCAATAATAGCATTTGCGGAATGGTTGTTTGCTATCTAATACACTTTCAAAGAAAATATTTAATTTTCCCATTGAAGACACATGCAATGTCAAGAAACATTCTTTTCTAATCGACACTAGCCCATCAAACTTGGTCGAAGTTTTTGTAGTATATCCAATTAGGATATGCTCGAGTCTACCCAATTCACTTTTCCAAACATGCATAGATTTTCCATACAATGATCGACCAATAACTTTGAGAGCCAAAGGGTGACCTTGCAAATATTTCACAATTTGGGAAGCGAACTCTGCAAAACCTTCTGTAGGATGCCTTTTCTTAAATGCATTCAAACTAAAGAGCTCAAGAGCTTTATAATCATCTAAAATCTTCATGTCATAAATTTCATCCACTTCATGAGACCTTAGCAATTGTTTTTCTTTACCAGTGAAAATGATGTTGTCCCAACTTCTTCTTGATCGATTATAAGTTGCAAAGTATTTGAATAAGTAAATATGTTCTATATTGATTAACCCTGTATCGATGTTTTTACATATGTATATATAGGTTATGAACCGGTGCATTGAACCGACACAACCCTTCATGTTTCTCTAACAGAAATAACTGCCAAGTTAGTTATTAACTTTGGCTTTGACACAACTAGTCCCTAACGTTTTTATACTAAACATAATAAGCAATGAATAAAGATTATCGGGTCACATTCTCCTCCTTAATCTTGATCGTTGCTTCTTGCTAAATCTTGAACTCCTAGCATTTGTCGCATCGTCGTGAACTTCAATCTTGGTAGAGCCTTTGTTAGAATATCTGCTCTTTGTAGTTCTTCGCTGACGTGCTCCACATTGATATGTCCATTCTCTACACATTCTCGAATGAAATGGTAGCGAATGTCGATGTGTTTACTTCTTCCATGAAAAACTGGGTTCTTGACTAGTGCTATTGCTGAAATGTTATCTACCCTCAGCGTTATCTTCTTTTCTTCATCTCCAGTTAATTCACTAAGTAGTCTCTTCAACCATAAGGCTTGACATGCTGCTGCAGTAGCCGCCATGAATTCTGATTCACATGATGATAGCGCCACTGTTGGTTGCTTCTGAGTACACCAAGTAATGGGTGACTCTCCAAAGTAAAATACTATTCCAGTAGTTCCTTTTCCTTGGTCGTGTTGATTCCATAACTCACGTCATGTAACTGTAATCTTGCGGCCGCCTTCTTTCTTGTAAATTATCCCATGCTCACTGTGTTCCTTTGATATATCGGATTACTTGCTTTAATGCCTTTAGGTGATGATCCTTCGTGTTTTGCATAAATCTGCTGAGTAGTCATTGAATAACTAAGATCCGGTCTTGTATGTAGTAAGTACCGAGACTTCCAATTAAACTTCGTAGTAAGTTGCGTCAACGAGTTTCCATCTTCCGCCTTGACCAACTTAGTACCCGGATCCATTGGTATCTTCGTATCATTACTATCCGTCATACTTGTCTCCTTTATGATCTTGTTAATATAGCCTGTTTGCTTGATTGTAATCTCTCCTCCTATCTGTGTAACTTCTATCCCAAGGTAATAAGCTAACAATCCTAAGTCGCTCATTTCAAATTTTTCTTCCATCTGGGATTTAAAAGATTCCAATTCCTTTCTTGGAGTGCCCGTGATAATTAAGTCATCTACATAAACTCCAACAATAAGTGTAGAGTTCTTGTTTGTTTTGTGTAGACCGCTTGTTCGAGATTGCATTTCTTAAAGTCTAAGGACTTTAATGTTTGATCAAGCTTCACATTCCAAGCTCGGTGCTTGCCTTAAGCCATATAAAGCTTTAGTAAGCTTATAGACTTTTCGAGTTTCCTTGTTGAATAAATCCTTCAGGTTGTGTAACGTAGACTTCTTCCTTTAAATCTCCATGTAGGAATCTCGATTTTACATCCAAATGATGTATTTGCCATCCATGATACGCTGCTAACGCTAATATCAACCGAACTGTCTCTATCCGAGCAACGGTGCAAATACTTCATCAAGTCTATCCTTGTTCTTGTACATAACCTTTGCTACTAAGCGTGCTTTGTATTTGATGATGTTCCTTTTGCATCCTTCTTGGTCTTGTAAACCCATTTGAGTCCTATTGCCTTCGATTTTACGGCAATCTTGTAAGAGTCCATGTATTATTTTTGTTGATTGAATCCAATTCAATCTCCATAGCCTCAATCCATTTCTCGTCTGCTGATGCTTCCTTGTAGTTACGGGTTCTTCTTAGTAATAACAAGCTTTGTGGTTCAACTCTACGTGCATGTCTATATATGTCCGACATGTTTCTATATTCACGTCTGGTGTATCATCAAATTTATCTTGAGTTCTCTGAACTAGTAGTAGCTACTTCTTCCTCATCCGAGCGTGGGTCGTAATGGTATGCTTCGGTGTGATTGGTGGCGGATCGGAATCGATCTTGTTCATGATACGTGTTGTCATCGTTTTACGTGTTGACGGTGTAAGGTTTTCATTGTCAACTCCGTCTACTACAAAACTAGCCCAAAGGTGTCTTGTGTGTTCGTATCTCCTTCATTTTCGTTCCAATCCCACGATTTTGTTTCCATAAATTTTACGTCCCTACTAACATGTTTCTTTTTGGCTATAGGGTCATATAGACTACATGCTTTTGATCCTTCCTCTACTCCTAAGTAAACCAATGGTATGCTTCTGTCGTCCAGCTTCTTTAAGTGAGGTATCGTTATCTTTGCATAAGCTGTGCATCCGAATATTTTTAGGTTTTCTAGGTTTGGTTTTCTATTGTAGAGTGCTTCATATGGAGTTTTATCTATCAGGGCCCTCGTAGGTACCCTATTGAGTATGTAAAGGGCATGCTTAACTGCTTCCGCCAAAAAAGTTAAAGGTAACTTCATTGCTTTCATCATACTCCTTGTAGTTGATAACACTGTCCTATTTCTTCTCCACTACTCCATTCTGCGTGGGGAGTACGGTCTTTCATCAGCGTCGTCTATTCCGCTTTCCTTACAAAGACCTTGTAAATTCATTTGATGTGAATTCACCACCTCATCCGTTCTAGCATTCTAATTTTCAACTTCATTTCCATTTCTATTTTCGCCTAAATTCCTTGAATGTACTAAATGCCTCATCTTTCGATGTAAGAAAGTATGCCCACATAAAAGCGTGTACAATCGTCAACTAACAAGAAAATGAGTTTCTTGCACGAGTATGTTCTTTGGACTAATAGGACCGCAAGGTCTCCATACACTAAGTCCAACGGATTCTTTGATCCGAATTTGGCTTGGTTTGGAAATGGTGTTCTCATGTTTTCCTAATAAACATGCGTCACAACCGCCTCGCATGATTTATTCTAGGAATTCCTTCTACTAGACCTTTTCTAGTCATCTTGTTTATATCATCAAAGTTTAGATGACCTAATCTAGCATGCCATAACCATGCTTGGTTATCTATCTTTGCTAAGAGACATATAGGTGCCTCTATCTCATGAATCGGATCTTGTAGAGTCGATTCTTAGATCTTTCTACCTTCATCAACAACTTCTTGTTTATATCATACAAAGTCGACTTGCTCAGTCCATAATGACCTTACAACCTATTTGATGAGTTGTCCTAGACTAAGTATGTTACTCTTGAGGTTTGGTATGTAGTATACTTAGATACTACCTTCATTCACTTCTGGTTCTTACAACCTAACAAGATAGACCCTCTACCCATTATCCGTACATACGATCCATATCCAAAACGTACTCGTCTGTTATGCTTTCATCAATATCTCTAAAATGACTCTTTATACCACCATGTGGTTACTTGCACCATTATATAACAACTCGTAAATTTCACCGATTTTTCACGACCATATTTTTTTTTCTTTCCTTTTCTTTTCTTAAGCTTCAATCTATAATCACGACCCATTACTGGCTAAAATATAAAAGCGAGCTAACAATACCAACGACATTATTTTTATATCAGTTTTTCGAAGACGCTTTCAAAAATATAATTTTTATATTTTCTGACACCGGAGAAATACGCTCTGCGCTGAGACCCGACAACATACGCAGATAAGTTATACAAGATTAATAACAAACAAAATAAATAAAACTAAATCATCCCCACATAACCCCATTCCCCCTTATCCTCTTCATTTTTCTTTCCCTGCTTTCTCCGCAACCATCTCTACTCCCCGCTTCCTCTCCTCCATTTTCGACTCTCTCTCTACCCCACCATCACCATCAACACTCCTCCAAAAATAGTAAACCATCCAAAATAATCATCCCACCTCAAGAATCAACCTTAAACCAAACATAGAACCATTCTTGGCCCTTTTCCATGGAAACAAATCGACAAGACGAGGTCCCCATCTCGATCCACTTGTCCCTAGGAGTTTCGGTTAAAGACTAAGCTCGGGAAGACCCACGTGAAGACCGCAAGCTCTGGTATCATTACTCAAAGAGGCTCTTATCATCTTCAAGACCAAAAGTGGTGGTCCAAGCACTCCTCCATTTCATCTATTTATAGCTACGAGGTTTCACAACTTCATCACTTCATCTCACCAATAAATTCAAATTAGGGTTCATACCAATCAAAGGGTTTTCAAAATTGATTGAGGGTTTTGCTAGGAAGTATAAGAAAGGTTTCCCAAGTGGTTAATTGTTCTAATTCATCTTGGGTCTCTCCAATTGGAGCTTTTGGTGTTCGGTTCTTAGTCCCATTCGACCACCCACTTATTGTAAGAACATGCTTTTTCATTATTTTAATCCAATGAACCTTGTAATTTGTATGTCATATTCGGATCTATATTTTTTATATGTATGTCAAATTGAAATAAAAATAGATTATCGGATTAAACATATTTTGCTAAGTTGTTGTTATTGTTGTTGTTGTCGTGAAACAAGAAAAGAAAAACACAAGAAAACTTAATTAACGAACTTATGATAATTGATCATGTATCCGACTTATTAATTGTATTGGCTTATATGGTATTGGCTTAATGATGGTAATCGGCTTATTATCGTTTTTGGCTTATGTTAAAGCTTATTTGCTTATTTCGGTTTCGACTCACTTTTCAACCTCTGCTTTATTCGACCTTGACTTATATTGTTTAATCCAACTTATTTGATTTTCTATTTAATTTCCGACTTTTGTTGTTTTCGGCTTAATTTCGACTTAATCATATTTCTCATCGCCTTTTCTTTCGGCTTAAATGTTTTATCTTAATGGCTTATTTGTTTTGGCTTAAAACTATCCTACATAGTAGTTTAGTAGTCTCAAATTGTTACTGACTTGGTATTATTTAGTGTTTCGGTTGTTATAAGTTGCGGTTAAACCCCCAAGAGGTGTGTTGTTTTGTTTGCTTCATATCGAGTTATGCTCTGTTAGACCACTTGTTCATCTAAAGTAAATAAAGTTTTAAGGTCGATGCATGTTTGTGTTGTTAAAATCCTCACGTCAAGAGCAATTTACCAAAACAGTTTCCTAAACTAAATGTTTGTGTGAGTTGGGCCTCGGGCCCAAGATCAATTATGTATATGTTAAGTATCTTTGAGTTATGTAATGGTCCATTCGGTTTGCTGCTTGACTGAGCACCACATTTTTACTCGTCATCTTTTCAAAAATTACTCACGACTAGCATTTTATTTATGTCGTCACGTTAAATTGCATATAATAAAACATGTACACTTAAAATTGAGTAAGTAAACTTTTAAACAAATACATAGCGTGGTTGTGTAAAATTTCCTAAAACTAAATTAACGAAAGGTTTATTTTCAAAACAAATAGTTCATTTAGGCCCGACACATTTATATACATAATAAATAATGTACTTTACTTATAATATCATTAAACAAAACTTTCTTGTTTGATCAAACGTCATATTTATCATAAAATGTTCGTCAAAACCTCACATATAACCCATTTTAAGCCAAAAATATATACTTTTCAATATCATTTCAAAACAAGTTCTATTAGCCGAAATATACCCCTTTATTTTGAGAGTAACATTGTTAACAACAACGACGACAACGACAACAACAACTCAACATGTAACTTAAATAAAGTAGGTAGACTTTATTTAACTTGGAATCGGAAAAGCATGACTTACCATATTATATTTAGGCTACGTGTTGGAGCTACTTGTTACTTGATCTCTTTGTGCTTATTCACCGAACTGCTAAGGTGAGTTTATAGCCCACTTTACTTTTATTACTTGCTTTATAAAACTATGGGGTGAGAAACATGCAAAACTCTTTTCGGACTGGCGAAAACACTATTACGTGAAACAACCTTGAATCCCAACTATGCTACCGTTAGTTCCCTTTGGGGAGGCGCGATTGTTATGAATAGATCTATTGGGATGACACCGCTTCGAGTTTGACCGGATAGGCAAACGTCGGGCGATATCATATCGTATTGATTGAGTGTCTTGGAAATACACTTGCCGGGCTTTTATTTATCATGCTTCTAGATGCATGCACACCGTCGTAGTTTGATCGCATGAACTTGGTACTAGCGTAATAGCCTTTTTGCATATAGTGTCATTCACGGAGATGCTATATGTGCAAGCGTGGTCCAACTTGATTTACGACTTAAACCTATGAACTCACCAACCTTTGTGTTGACATTTTAGCATGTTTTCTCGGGTTTACTTATTGGCATGGGCAATGGCAAAGGCATTCGTTGAAGACGGCATCCAAGTGTTTCCAAACATTTTAATACAACTTTTAACGGGACAACATATATTTTTATGGGCTTTACTTCCGCACTTTGAAACAATGATGTAAAACTATTTCTTACATTAATATATCTTTTGAAAATGGAATAGAATTTCCATTCTTTTTCACCTTGTGTTGTGTATATTGATTTAGTAGCACCCCATGACCCAACGCTTCCATTGTGAAATTTTAGGGTGTTACAGATTGGTATTCGAGCCAAGGTTATAGAGAATTAGGTATTTTCAAAACCTAAACTATAACCAAATTTTCCTAAAACACTTCAACACCGCCATTTGCCAATGTCGCCATGCCTTGCCTCATTGTTACACGATGTAGTCGTATATGTATTCTTCTTTGTATCTTAGGTTCGTATAAGCTCTTATTTGAATTAAATTAGTTATTCCTCAAAGTCATTAAGTTTCTTAATTAACTCACATTTAAACTTTAAGACTGTTCTTGTTTGATTGGGTCGCGAAGTTTAAATGAGAATAATGTTGATATAACAAACTGAATGAGATTAAGGAATAATTAATTTAAGGAGAGTGTAGAGTAGACTACGAATGCTTATACATGTTACATCTCTATGTTAAACTGCTTAACATGCCCACTATTACAATATCGCACTATGCTATGCCTCTAATTGCTTATATGTTATTTCTTTATGTAACATACAACTACTTGATTATATTATTTTCACACATATTTAAACCACCTCATCATTGATCACATCCTTTTATTTCACTCATACGTTCTATCTTTCATACCCTCATACGATACTATTCCTTCTATTCTAAACTCAATTATCGTCTTCTCGTATATCATAGAAGATGGCTAGGAGAAAGTCAACAAGAATCACCCGTGGCCGACCCGCCGCTACCCCCACTCCTGCTCCTGCTCCTGCTCCTGCCGGGACTGCTGCAAACCCACCTGCTATGGATCAAGCCATGATTGACCAATTGGTCAATGAGCGGCGTGGCGGCGGCTATTAGTGCGATCAATTCAAACAACTCAACCACCGATGTCGGAACTTCTAGGCCTCACGATAACAAACGCGCCGCGTCTGAGAGTTCCGTGAATCGTATGATGGCGGTTATAATGGAACGGAAGGAGTCATTGTCTTGACCGATGGCTTGAAAAAGCGGAAGCGTGTTTAGGATGCGCAGCTGTGAAGATGAAGATAGGGTGAAGTTTGCTTCGTTCACTTTTCAAGAGGTTGCCTTAACTTGGTGGAATAATTACCTAAAGTCTGCGGGCATTGATCTTTGCTTATGCCATGCCTTGGGAAGAATTCAAGGATATGGTGCTCAAGAAATATTGCCACCATGCATGAGGTCGAAGCTGGAGAATGAGTTCGGAATCTCAAAGTGAAGGGCACCGATATGGCATCCTACAACCAACGTTTCCAAGAGTTGGCCTTGCTATGTCCGGAGATGGTACCAACCGAAACTCGCTGATAGAGCGATACATCTGAGGCTACCCCATCTATCAAAGGAAATGTGACTACCTCGAAGTGTCGACCTTCACGAGACTATTGAAGTGTCGAACAAGTTGATGGATCAAGTGATCGAGGATGTCACTGAGCGGCCAGATAACAACAAGCGGAGGTGAGTGATAACTCCAAAGACAACAACAACAATCAAAACAAGAGGCAAGAGGTAGCTAAGGTCCGCTCTGCTGGAGCAGTAAGATAAGAAGGGCTATGAAGGAAGCACCCTTTATGCAACATTGTAAACTCCACCACGGTGGTCAATGTAATGTGAAATGTCGAATCGCGGAAGACGGGCACATGGCCAGGGCTGCAAGTCAAAGGATCTTCTAACATAACTTGCTTGGTGTGGAGAGCGAGGACACTACAAGAGTGAGTGTCCCAACCCGAGGATCGAAATGGAAAAACCAGTTGAACCAAATTTTAGGAAGAGCTTATTTCCTTGGAGAAAAGAAGAAGGTCAAGATCAACTTCAACACTACCTAAACGGCGGCGACAAAGAAATTATCCGCTTTCTTAGATTGCAATCCTTTAAGTTTTTCTATCTATTGTACGTTGTTGTGTAATCGCGATGTATTCTGAATATTCCGCTTAATGAATCCTTTATCTTTTATTTACTTATTGCCTCATGTTACTAAATCTTCCTTGAACGACTAGCCTCTCTTCCACGTCACGTTTTAAGTATATATACTCACATCTCGTCGCCGTATCGACCTCGGCGATCCTCGCATCATAAACCACGAGGACGTGGTTTCTTTTAAGGAGTAGGTACTATAACAACTCGTAAATTTCTCTACCGATTTTTCGCGACCATATTTTTTTTTTCTTTCCTTTTCTTTTCTTACGCTTCAATCTATAATCACGACCCATTACGGCTAAAATATAAAAGCGAGCTAACAATACCAACGACATTATTTTTATATCAGTTTTTCGAAGACGCTTTCAAAAATATAATTTTATATTTTTCGGACACCGGAGAAATGACGCTCACGCGAGGCATCTCGACAACATACGCAGTACAAGTTATACAGTATTAATAACAAACAAAATAAATAAAACTAAATCATCCCCACATAACCCCACGTTCCCCCTTATCCTCTTCATTTTTCTTTCCTGTTTTCTCTGCAACCATCTGCTACTCCTGCTTCCCTCTCCTCCATTTTCGACTCTCTCTCTCTCTACCCCACCATCACCATCAACACTCCTCCAAAAATAGTAAACCATCCAAAATAATCATCCCACCTCAAGAATCAACCTTAAACCAAACATAGAACCATTCTTGGCCCTTTTCCATGGAAACAAATCGACAAGACGAGGTCCCCATCTGATCCCTTGTCCCTAGGAGTTTCGGTTAAAGACTAAGCTCAGGAAGACCCACGTGAAGACCTGCAAGCTACTGGTATCATTACTCAAAGAGGCTCCTTATCATCTTCAAGACCAAAAGTGGTGGTCCAAGCACTCCTCCATTTCATCTATTTATAGCTACGAGGTTTCACAGCTTCATCACTTCATCTCACCAATAAATTCGAAATTAGGGTTCATACCAATCAAAGGGGTTTTCAAAATTGATTGAGGGGTTTTGCTTAGGGAAGTATAAGAAAGGTTTCCCAAGTGGTTAATTGTTCTAATTCATCTCGGGTCTCTCCAATTGGAGCTTTTGGTGTTCGGTTCTTAGTCCCATTCGACCCACCCACTTATTGTAAGAACATGCTTCTTTCATTATTTTAATCCAATGAACCTTGTAATTTGTATGTCATATTCGGATCTATATTTTTTTTTATATGTATGTCAAATTGAAATAAAAATAGATTATCGGTATTAAACATATTTTTGCTAAGTTGTTGTTATTGTTGTTGTTGTCGTGAAACAAGAAAAGAAAAACACAAGAAAACTTAATTAACGAACTTATGATAATTGATCATGTATCCGACTTATTAATTGTATTGGCTTATATGGTATTGGCTTAATGATGGTAATCGGCTTATTATCGTTTTTGGCTTATGTTAAAGCTTATTTGCTTATTTCGGTTTCGGCCTACTTTTCAGCCTACACGGCTTATTTGACCTTCGGCTTATATTGTTTAATCCAACTTATTTGATTTTCTTTTTAATTTCCAGCTTTTGTTGTTTTCGGCTTAATTTCGGCTTAATCATATTTCTCATCAGCTTTTCTTTCGGCTTAAATGTTTTATCTTAATGGCTTATTTGTTTTGGCTTAAAACTATCCTACATAGTAGTTTAGTAGTCTCAAATTGTTACACCTTGGTATTATTTAGTGTTTCGGTTGTTATAAGTTGCGGTTAAACCCCCAAGAGGTGTGGCTGTTTTGTTTGCTTCATATCGAGTTATGCTCCGTTAGACCACTTGTTCATCTAAAGTAAATAAAGTTTTAAGGTCGATGCATGTTTGTGTTGTTAAAATCCCTCACGTCAAGAGCAATTTACCAAAACCAGATTTCCTAAACTAAATGTTTGTGTGAGTTGGGCCTCAGGCGAAGATCAATTATGTATATGTTAAGTATGCTGAGTTATGTAATGGTCCATACGACATTTTTACTCGTCATCTTTTCAAAATTACTCACGACTAGCATTTTATTTATGTCGTCACGTTAAATTGCATATAATAAAACATGTACACTTAAAAATTGAGTAAGTAAACTTTTAAACAAATACATAAGCGTGGTTGTGTAAAATTTCCTAAAACTAAATTAACGGAAAGGTTTATTTTTCAAAAACAAATAGTTCATTTAGGCCCGACACATTTATATACATAATAAATAATGTACTTTACTTATAATATCATTAAACAAAACTTTCTTGTTTGATCAAACGTCATATTTATCATAAAATGTTCGTCAAAACCTCACATATAACCCATTTTAAGCCAAAAATATATACTTTTCAATATCATTTCAAAACAAGTTCTATTAGCCGAAATATACCCCTTTATTTTGAGAGTAACATTGTTAACAACAACAACGACAACGACAACCACAACTCAACATGTAACTTAAATAAAGTAGGTAGACTTTATTTAACTTGGAATCGGAAAACTGTGACTTACCATATTATATTTAGGCTACGTGTTGGAGCTACTTGTTACTTGATCTCTTTGTCTTATTCACCGAACTACTAAGGTGAGTTTATAGCACTTTACTTTTATTACTTGCTTTATAAAACTATGGGGTGAGAAACATGCAAAACTCTTTTCGGACGCAGGCCGAAAACACTATTACGTGAAACAACCTTGAATCCCAACTATGCTACCGTTAGTTCCCTTTGGGAGGCGCGATTGTTATGAATAGATCTATGGGGATGACACCCCGTTCGAGTTTGACGGATAGGCAAGCGTCGGCGATATCATATCGTATTGATTGAGTGTCTGAAATACACTTGCGGGCTTTTATTTATCATGCTTCAGATGCATGCACACGTCGTAGTTTGGTCGCATGAACTTGGTACTAGCGTAATAGCCTTTTTGCATATAGTGTCATTCACGGAGATGCTATATGTGCAACTGTGGTCCAACTTGATTTCAAACTTAAACCTATGAACTCACCAACCTTTGTGTTGACATTTTAGCGTGTTTTTCTCGGTTTACTTATTGGCATGGCAATGGCAAAGGCATTCGTTGAAGACGGCATCCAAGTGTTTCAAACATTTTAATACAACTTTTAATGGGACAACATATATTTTTATGGGCTTTCTTGTGACTTTGAAACAATGATGTAAAACTATTTCTTACATTAATATATCTTTTGAAAATGGAATAGAATTTCCATTCTTTTTCACCTTGTGTTGTGTATATTGATTTAGTAGCACCCATGACCGAACGCTCATTGTGAAATTTTAGGGTGTTACACATTATCTAAATACCATATGCTTGCATCTGTAGCATATTTCTTTGGTTGAATTTGTTCTTTATTCAACAACACTTCCTTGTGTTCGGTTTCGTGCATAGTCATTAATAGTGATGGTTCATCGTCTTCTAAGATAAGGTTTGATTGTTCTGGTTTGTTGATGTTGCTCTACATTTACTCATATCTTGTCCAAGTTTATTGCACTTGAAACATCTTATGTTACTCAAATCCTTCCTACTTGAATTATTTTGGTTTTCTTTATGATTTGAGTTTCCCTTTTGTGAGTTGTTTACATTGTTATTATTCCGCCAGTTTCCTCGTGAGTAGTTTGATCTACCTCCACATTTGTTAAAACGCTTTCCTTTATCTGAGTGTTCACCATGTGTAAACATGAAATTCTCCGGCTTTCAACTTGACCTCCTTCCGGAGTTTTATTCTTTCCTCAAACGCTTTGAGTTTTCCGATGATCTCATCTAGGGTAATGTCGTCTAGATCACTTGTTTGTTCTATGGATGCTACTATCTGAATGAATCTATCGGTGTGGAGTCTAATAGTTTTCTAACTATAAGTGATTCATCTAATGCTTTCCCTAGTTCTTTTGCTTTCGTGACATAGCCGTTTAACTTTTCTGCAAATGCATCCACCGTCTCATCTTCCTTCATCTGAAGTGAGTTAAATCCAATCATTAATGATTGTAAACGTGCTTGCTGCACTTTATCTTGTCCAACGTGTCTTTTCCTTAGCGAATCCCATAAATCCTTTGCCGTCTTACAACCCGCTACTTGTAAGATCATATCTTCTGCCAACGCTTGATATAAGAAGGCAATTGTTGCCTTGTCCTTTTTGTCATCAATGGTGTATCTAACTTCGGTTCTATTGCTTCCCATAAGCCATATGCCTCTAGTATAACTTTAATTTGTATAGCCCAAACTGTGTAGTTTGTGGTTTTAACAAGGGCATTGGTATTGTGCAACAGTGTTACGGGTTTTATTGTAGTTGATGTGGTTACTATATCATCGGTTGTCATTTTGAAAGTGTTTATTATTTTCACTTTCTAGTCTAATGGAATTACTTATCTTAGTATGGTACTTTTTAAAAATATAGTTTAGGAATCTTAGTACTACGGGATCAATAATTAGTTTTTCGGAATTTCCTTATAGTATAAACTAATAAGATATATACTATTCTAATATGAATTGAAATTAAAAAAAAATGAAACTTGTGACCTCGTTAATTTTGATGAATACGAGATGTATTCGTTTGCCTTGTTAGTAAAAATCGTTCAGCAACGCTGTTTGTTCCCACTTTAATTCTTTTCATCTTTTGCCTCGTTACTTGTTTTCAAAAATCCAATTCGACTTCAAGTTTTTTGAGTTGTGTCTCGGATTTTTTGCCAACGAGTATAAACCAAAAATTTAATGCCTCCTTGCCTTGTACCACTTTTGTTTCCTGTTTTGTTTTCGAAATTTATGAATTCGATACTAACAAAACTTCTTTGTACCACACTACACGTTCTCCTTTTTTGTGTTCGTTGTACTTGATCTCGTTTTGAAATCACTAAGTCTCCTACGCACAAACCTCATATCGCCTTGGTAACTCTTCCCGAATCAACAGTCCTTCGTTTCAGATTCGTTCAGTAAAAACAAAACAGTCCCTTCATTTGTTTCTTCTCGTTGTTGTCGTCCTTGTGTTGTATCAACACAAACTCCACACTTTTCTTTGAGTACTCTCTTAGATTCTGCGTATCGTCTTCCTCTACAACAACGTCTTGCTTTGTGTTTTGTTTCTAACCGGTATACACAAAGTCTCCACTTCTCTTCCACGGTCTTTCGTTGTTTGCCAACAAAATTTCCTTCAACAATATCGTTTGATGTAACGCTTGCAACTTCAATGTAAAATAGATTGTGCACTATCTCCTCTACGTTTCTCCTTATCCAAACTCGTTCGTTTTTCTTGGAAGATTAAAAACAAACGTCCCTGCCAAAGTAAAGAACAGCGGTGTTCTCTTCTTTTCTGGCTTTCTTTTTTTTTTGGCTTCTCGTTAAGGTTTTTATGCAGAAACAGTAAGATGTTTCGGTGTGTATTAAATCCTCGCTCTTGATGCCAATTGTTGTCCCAACTTTTTCTTGATCGATTATAAGTTGCAAAGTATTTGAATAAGTAAATATGTTCTATATTGATTAACCCTATATCGATGTTTTTACATATGTATATATAGGTTATGAACCGGTGCATTGAACCAACACAACCCTTCATGTTTCTCTAACGAATAAGCGCCAAGTTAGTTATTAACTGGCTTTGACACAACTAGTCCCTAACGTTTTTATACTAAACATAATAAGCAATGAATAAAGATTATCGGTCACAAATGATAAGACTTCCGTGGAAACCAATCACGTGAACCCGCTAGAGCTTCTAATCGCTCCAGTTCATTCACATCGTCCAAAACAAGTAGGATAGGCTTACATGCCATCCTCTGCTTTTATCACCTTCGTTCCTTCACTAACACTTGATATCTTGATTTTACGCTTTCAAGATCTTTACAAGCATTTGCATTTGGACTTGAGTCGCCTTGTCGTTTTGTGACTCCTTGGACATCCTCATAAAAGCATCTTCCTCAAGTAGGTATACATCGAGTTATAAATAGCTTTGGCAAGAGTAGTTTTCCTATTCCGCTAAAGCCATATTCCAATCATGCGCACCTTATCGACCCAACAAAGCGTAACAAGTTCAATTCACTTACACGGGCATCCACACTAACAAGGTTCTCGGCAACATCCAAGGGTCCGTCGGATATAACATTGAGGATTTCTTTGGAGATGTTGTCAATAAACTTGGACTCGTACTGTTTACCAAAAAGAACTACAAATAAATAGAGCGAACTTAATTTCTAACAAATTTATGAAAGAGACGGAATTTATTGCACCTCGATGAATTTGAATGAAAAGAAAACTCTTTGCAATAACTCAAATTTACCGTTTGTCATTTCACGGAGATCGAATCCGATAGATTAGGCGTCTGAGATAATGCTTCCTTCCATTTATCCACCTCTCTATTTAAAACTTCATATTACGCAAACGCTTTAGCATAGCCCCTGTTTGTTTCCTCACCACATTAGGTTTAACATCATAAAAGATTATCAGAACCTCATGTTTGGGGTTCTTGCACTCGAGTATTTTGACAAGTTCCTCAAACACCATGATGAAGAAGTATAATGTTTGGAGAAGATAACTATCAAAAACCTCGATTCTTGATGGCTTTGTATAGTTGAGGGATATGTATTCTCCTACAGGCAAATTGTTATCATCTCTAAAAGCATGAATCCTTTTGCTTGAAGTCGTTAAATAGATGATCCATGAAGTTTTTGCGGATATCTTCACCTCTAAAACTTACAAAGACATCATATTTCCACCGATGAGGAATGGATGTAGTAGCCATTATCTATGATGAGATCGAGCTGCGTCACAAGAAAAGATGGTTAGAAAGATTTTTAGACTCAAAAAACAAATGTCATAACTTGTTATAAAGAAGCTTCTATGATTTCATTTCATCAAAAATTCCTTTTACTAAATATGTGACTCTGGTTTATATGTTAGACTTAGGGTGCGTTTAGTTGGGGGAAAAAAAGGAAAATAGATATCGCGTTCAAATTATCATTTTTCAACAAAATGTTTTGCAAAACACAAAATCCCATATTCCTAATCTAACAAGGGAAATTAGAAAACAAATTTTAGTTGTTTTCCTTGTTTTCCTTTGTAACCCCCAACCATCCCTCCCCTTCTTCGAAATAGAAAATACAAATATCAACTAAACGCATTTTCTATATTTTCAAGTGTTTTGTGGAGATAAATTTCTCATCTAAATTTTACAAAACTAGAGATGAAAGCAGGGAATTTTTCTCCAACTAAACGCACCTTATTATCTCCAAAAATCAAAACCTAATGTGTGATATTCAATCAAATTCTCCAATCTCCACAATATAAAAATCTGCATTTCGTGATTGAATGTACGTTCTCGTATATTTTACTACAAAACCTTTTTTTTTTTTTTCTTTCATTTTTTTCCTCGTAACTCATAACCCCTTTCTTTTTCTTCAATAGAAAACAATATCGTACGAACGATTATCTATATTTTGTGGAAAATTATATCCTATTTCTTTATTTAGAAAACTATAAATTGAAAATTAAGAAATTGTCACTAGTACAATCGGGGCTTTCCTCCACGACTTTTTTAAAACCTACGAACTCGTCCCGGCGACATGTCATCGACACCAATTTGTCGACATTGCCCCGTTGCTATCTACCGTCCCGATGACAATGTGGGACCCACATACTTTTTCAGTCAAAGATTTTGGAGTTAGACAAATTTGGTTCCGACGACGTGTCGTCGGTACCAAATTAGTTAACAATGCGCTTTTAAAAATGCCGGCGTCTTATCGTCGATACGTATTACAAAGATCAACGATGGTCAATGGTTTGTTTTTAGTGCCGCGCCATGTCGTAGGTAAAATAATACTCATATTGATTTTTTAGCTTAAGTCCCGACGACATATCGTAGGTAACATTAAAAATTTAAATTGATTTTCATTTTCATTCCGACGACATGTCGTAGGGACTTTATTATGATGTACCAAAATGTTTCCTCCGACTAAACAACACCAAAAATGTGTGATTGTGTAAGTTGTTTTGTTATCTAATAACCACACAAGATATTAAAAAAAGATTTACATTTGGTATACAAACATAAAACCATGGTTTTGAAAACAGAACCTGACCGGCCGGTTCAACATGGAACCGGTAGGTCGGTCGGGTTTAGTAGCCGGGTAAACCGGACATAGTTGAACCGCCTCGAACCGGCTAAAACTACACCGAAAACCGAAAAAACCCATGGGCAAACACAAAATCGCGGAAGCGACATCGGACACCTTTAACTATTTACCTCGAACCTTAACAACTCATCAAATGCTCACGGATCTTGTTGGAATGTATTCAAATGCGCTAAGACTTGTAATTCACATAAAAAACAAAAGAAGAAGAAGAAGAGGGATCCTAGTCTAATTTTTTGAGAGACAAAAAGTCCTTGTTTTACTATAAAAAGATAGTAGGTGAAAGATTAAGTGCGTCGGTGATGAAAGATAAACATAAGTGATATAAAGTTGAGATTAGATCCCATATTTTTTATAGATATTTTTACAATTTTTTTTAGAAATAAAATATTTTGCAAACTGTAAATCGTGACGAGATTTTTTTTCTCGAGTTTTGTTTTGGTGCTAAAATTTGCATTTTGAAAATTCACATATGATTTGTATGGTAGGCAAATGACCCTTCCAAACTTTGACGTAGTGTAATTTTTCATTGATTCTCGAGTTTTCATCATTTGCCCTCTTACATGTAAGTGAAATTAAGTCATTAAAGCTTCATACTATTCAACTTATATCTAATATCACTTATCTTGTGAATGCGTACAGATGAATTTGTTTGTATGACAAAACATATTATTCAACTAGAAGTATGGGATACAAGTAAGACCATATTATTCAACTAGAAACATATTATTCAACTAGTTGAATAATATATTTTGTCTTCCAAATCCATTTGTGAATGCGTACTGATCATATTATTCAACTAGAAGGAACATTCACTTATCTTACTTGTGAATGCGTTTCTATGACAAAACATTGTTTACAATAATAATTAAACAACCGTGGATCATATCACATTCTTTCTGCTGGTACTAAAGTATGTTTTGTTATAATTGGTTTACCTTCTTTTGAACCCATTATAAGGTGTGTTTAGTTTTCAAATTTTTTGTTATTGTTTTGGTGATATATATGTTGTTGTATCAGAAGATGAGAAACATAACTGCAACAAAATGAACGAATTCCCATTCGTGATTACTAGTGTATTTGAAAAGCACAGCAGGGCACAAACACATACAATACTAAGAAAAGCACACATATATAAATGAGGTATATTGGTAATTTATGTAAACTGGCTTCCTTTCTTGCTTACTTTAAAAAAGCTCAAAACAAAATTAATAACCTTTCTTACCATCCCATCCTCTTTCTTCCATCCCATCCATCAATTCTTTAAATTTTGAGGCTGAGAAGACGTAGCGTAAGCTTTCATGAAAGAATCGAAAAAGAAAATGAATGAATTAAAAAAAAAAAAAAGATGTTGATCTTGCATTCTTGTTGGAAAAACTCGTTTGATATGAGATGAACAACGAAGAAGATAAAGTTTTCTCTCTTCACATGTGTGGTATAGTCACATGATGTATTGAAAAGAACTGATACTTTTATCATTTTTGAAGTTACTTTCTTTTGACTTTTAGCATTGAACAACGAAGAAGATAAAGTTTTCTCTCTCTTCACATGTGTGGTATAGTCATTTTGTTACTTTCTTTTGACTTTTAGCATTAATTTGACTTTCATTTTGTTCAAAGATTCAATTGAAAACAAATGACATGATATTTATGTTTGTGTTAAATTACTAAAACTGATGAATTTAGATTAGGAGATTCTATATGAATTTAAATTTTATAAACGGATGATGAGTAGTAAACTTAAGATTTTCTTAAAAGTTTTATAAAATGTTTGACACAATTTTAATTTGAAATGTTGGTTAGGTACGTCTTATGTGAACGAATCCTCAACAACCAACCCTCAACCGAGTTCATCCCATTAACTCAACCGGATCAATCGAGTCTCGCCTCAACTTTTTCAAAGTTATGGTTTGTCGATACGTAAGAAAGATTCAATCTCTTTTGTGTGTGTATTTTTTATTAGTTTTATGGGGTATGTTTTGGGTTTGTGGTTGCGGTTGTCTTATTAAAAAGCTGGTTGAGTGTAGTCTTGGAGAAAAAGCTAAAGTGGGACGATATGTCGGGTGACCACAATATATCGGTAATCATTAGCATCACCCTTACATATTTATGTGATAACTACTACTCGTATTTGTTTAAAACTTAAGTTTTGTTTACTTGTTATTTATGTTTGTGTGTTAAATCACTAAAATACAGTTTTTTTATAATATCAGGTCGGGGTATTATTTTTATCATCTCGTAATGTAAGATTCTTGGGTTGATTTGGTTTAATTTGAGGTAGTTAGTTTACCTATTGGTTTGGACAAAGATTATTTATTATTTTTTTTATTTTTTTTATTTTATTTTTGACACTCATGCACAAATTTGTTTCTTTCATTCATTAATTATTATTATTATTATTATTATTATTTTGCCTCCATAGAAAAATATCACAGCTCCGCGCTGTGTGTGGGTGTGTGGCGGTTATAAAGAGAAAAAGATGGAAATATGGAGGTCTTAGTGTAGGGATTAAGGTCAGCTCAAGGATTAACCTCACCCATACTCATATGCAAGTAAGTAATCCTTTATCTTGAATTAATTGATGGATTCAAAGTTGGCGTTTATGAATCCTAAATTTGAGAATTGGGTAAAGATGGTTTTAACTAATTAAAAGGGGTATAGAAATTATTGGAATAAGCTTTAACGAATTAAGTGTAAATTGGAGATCTTGGAATATGATCATATAAATGATTAAGAGGGTTTTGGTTATGAATTATGAGATGAGTTTGTTGAGTCAAGGTTAGTAATTTGGGGATGTTCATCATATGATCAATATATGACTTATGATGACTAAGAAAGATTAAAGGGCATATTAGTTGTTATAATTCTTATATGTTTTAAGTATTATGTTTAAGGTGATTTTAATCTAGGATGCAAGTATGGAAAAGATGATGTTGATGGTGATTTGGTATATTGCTAGCTAGCTTGAATTCAAGGTAAGTAACTATGATTATCATGGGATTAATATGGATATTCTCATGTTAAGTGCTTATGAATGTGTTATAGCAATTATGTTTTGGATTACTAAGTTGGATAATTAGAAAGCTTGGTTAGTGAAAATGATACAAGTGATAAGTGCGGTTTTCAAGAAACGGTTTGGAAGTGGTTAGGAGGTCAAAGCCTCTGGTGATCATTGGAGGGCTCTATCGATCGACGAAAGCGCCCACCGATCGGTTAGATGGCGGCCGATCATGGGTGGAATTCAAATAATCGTATTTTTTAAACTGTAAGTCGTCACGAGTCGTGTCACCCGTCATTTCGAACGTAATTGAGTCTAGTTTTATTTAAAAATATTCTCAATGGAGGGTTTGTTATGTATTTTTATCAGTTGTTTAAAGAGTAACAAAAGGTTTATAGTCAAGTCAAAAGTCAAAATTTTTGGTCAAATCAGGCACTGTTGACTAAATGATATATTGGTCTCATTTGACAAAAGTTTCATTTAAAAATAGTCTCATTTGACTTATGAGAAGACAAATTAGTGTAATTTTCTCAAGTGCCAATTAGTCCTTGATTGAAAATGTAAAATAAATGGAGTATAAGTATGGTGTTATAATAAAACTGTTGACTAAATGATATATTGGTTATCGTAATATGTCTCGGATAACATAAAGATTTAGTATAAGCCGTATGGTTATAGAAATTAAGCGAAAAGTAAGATGGATTAAGTGTATCGATTGCGTTATAGTATACATAGAATTGCAAGATCATCTAGATCATTGCAACTAGGGGTAGAAGCAAGCCGGCCGTGAAAAGCTCGGGATCGGATCGGTAAAAGCTCGAGCAGCCAAGCCTAAACGAGCTCGATCCCAGGTTCGAGCCTAAATTGAGCTCGTTGAATAATCGAGCTCGAGCAGAGCTTTATATATAAAGCTCGGTTGAGCTCATGAGCCTAAACGAGCCTTAAAATATATTCATAAATATATTTTCTATACATACGAGCCAAAATTTTAAGCGAGCTCGAGCCTAGTATGATTAACGAGCTTTGAGCTTTATTTTATTCAGCGTGTTATATAAGTTAGTCGGGCCCGAGTCGAGCTCGAGCTTTTGAAAATTTTCACGAACCGAGCTCGAGCTCAAAATATGGGGCTCGAAAGCGAGCTCGAGCCAGAGCTCGAGCTTTATATATATATATATATATATATATATATATATATATATATATATATATATATATATATATATATATATATATATATATATATATATATATATATATATATATATATATAGCTGTAAGCCGAGCTCGAACTCAGCGACCTCGAGCTCGGCTCGACTCATTTCCAACCCTAATTGCAACTATTGTATTAAATACTTGAGGATATTAAGATGGAATGAGGATTTTATATGAACAAGTTTTGGGTTGTAATAGCCAAGAGATTTCAAGGAAAAAATCTAAATAAAGGGGATAGAATTGCTATACGAAACCCATTTTCAAGCGGGTATGACTCAGATGAAATTGACTAAGACTTTTATGAGTCGGAGACTCGATATGATTGGTTAGTCAGCGGATGTTAAGTTGAAGGTGTTATGTAATTGGCTAGTCAAACCCGATAGTCAATCTAATAGTCAAAGAAGATGTAATATGATTATAGAAAGATTGATGTGTCTCAAATAGTCTCAATGGATGGTTTGTTACTTTGTTATAGATTTTTATCAGTTGGTTAAAGAGTAACAGAAGGTCTGTTATAGACAAGTCAAAAGTCAATTTTTTTTGTCAAATCGGGCACGAGGGTTAACATCCAAGACGCATGTTACTTTATTAATTTGATCCCAGGAAGACCCGTGCTAGGTTGGAAAAAAGGAGAATTCAGTCATTCAGACGATCGAGTTGTGCTTTATTGTTGTATGTGTATGTGTGTGATATTTTGATTCTTGTGGGATAAGTTTTGGTGGTGATGTTAACTGTGTTATTACACTATGTTGATTGTGATGTTGGTTGTGAAGATAGAAACTAACGTAAGATAGCTGAGTATGTGATGATGCTGTTGTTGGTGGCTATTACCATTAGCCTTACGATTTACTAATGGATGATACTCAAGTAAGAAAGATTACAAGTGAGTTGACTTTAAGTCAACCTTAATTGCACTTCTAGTCCTTGAGTTTAGACAATATGCAATTTTTGTATTAAGCTACATGTTATATTAAATGCAAGATAGGCAAAGATATCATTCTTCTTTCGTTAGCCCACTAGCATATTATATAAAAATTTACATTAATAGCCTTTGGAATGCTTATTGGTGAAAAATAGCGATTGCTTGATGAACATTGTATAGAAGATGTTAAAATGTTATAAAATAACAAATTGAATCAAAGGATTTCATGAATGTTTAGTGATTCTTTTGTTGGTTTATGGGTTTTAAGCGGTTTAGATTCATTCATAATTCAAATTAGTTGATTGGTATATATTGATTGGTCTCACATGGGTTTTAACAAAAATCCATACCCGACCCTTGGTAGGTTTGGTGGAATCAAACTAAGGAAATACGTAGTAACATTTTTATTCCATCACGAAATGTAAACCGCATGTTTTTTGAATTTTCTTTCTCATGTGTACTTTTTATTTTTAAATAATATATTTTATTCAAATTATATCTAAAAAAACATACATTTTAAAATTATTAAATAGTTTCTTTTTCTTCGTTTCTTTTATATCAAATCTAAATCTAAATCCGATTCTAACCTCATCAACAAACCAAACGGGCCCTAAACTTATACGGAGTATCAAGAATGAAAACTTTATAAAGTATAATAAATTAAGTGATAAAGATGAACTAGATTGTTTGAGAATTTGCAATAAATGATTATTGATTAATGAAGCTTTTATTAAAATTTTCAACTCCAAAACATAGATGGCTGGATCAATAACATAAGTTGACTCGACAAAAGTCTCCAAGTCTATATAATTCTATTTGTAGTTATCTTTGAGTATTCAATAACTACTGATCAATTTAAGCCTATGAAATTTAATAACGAACCTCATCAAATCGAATAGGATCCGAATAAAAACTGAAATCATTTAGAAATATGATTTATAAAAAGCACTAAGTTAGAGTAAGAGAATACACATTTAAAAAGTACAAAAACAGAAGATGACTTGAGGTTTTTAGAACTGCAATAAACAACGGAGGATCATTCTACTCACGGCACATGTAAAATAATGCAACTATAGTGTGGTTTGATTTAAATAGAGAATGGCAAAATGGTGAGTTACAACAATTTGAACACATTTGTTTACTCTAATGGTGTAAGCGGGCTACAATTAATTACATAAAGAAGAAGCGTGTATTTTGCTTTTGAACAATCGTATTAGGTTCAAGCTATAAATAAACACAAATGCAAAACAATCAACAAATTCATATTGAAATAAAAACAAAGTTGAGGAGAGGACTTACAATTTTTTTTATTGGTTAAGAAGCAAACGCAGGATATGAATGGCTATTGAAAATGAAATGATAATTCTACTCATGTCGATCAGAAGTTAATAATGCAAGTAGGTTGACCTCAAGTCAACTTTATATTCATAAGTTACACTTTAAACAAATTACGTGATATCTTTCAAAACAAAGACCACTATCTTCTGTCTCTTGTAAATTTCCTCCAAATTACCTTTTACACATTAAACAATCAATTTTCTCGAAACTACCTATTAAAATGAATGAAACATTCATTCAATTGACAAGTTTTATCAAATCACTAGATATGCATCTAGGTTCAAAATTTATGTGTAGCGTGCTACAATTAGATAATGTTTGATGAATAGGACCTACAACAAATGGTGTAACTATATACACGCATTAAAAAAAGCTAGTTAAAATTTTCACATTTAAAAGGCAAACGTCGCGATTAAAATGTATAAATTATAGAGTCCAACTTCACTTCATATGTGATATAAATGGTGTGACAAATTTTCCTACATATATAAGTGTGGAGATATGATCCAAATGTCATGGTTAAAAGTGTGAAAATATTAACTGCGTGTCCACACCAGAAGTGTGGCAAAAATGGAAAAGATGTTTATAATTAAAATTTTGAAAACATTTGTGACACTATTTGTTTTTAATCGCATACAACTTATATATGTAGATTATTTTTAAAATATATGTAATCTATAAATGTAGCAAATTATGATCAATATAAAAAAAAGTCGACGGTTAACCATACTGTAGAGAAATAAGTGTCGAGATTTCAATGACGGATTGGGGCATATTTCCACGGTTTTGGTGTGTTAAAACTACAAGTACACGCAAGAGGATAGCATGGAAATACTTGGCGTCATAAAATGCAGGACATCTTAGAGCGTGGAGAAAGTAAGATAATTGTGACACTTGGAAAATTAATTCTAAAAGTTCATGCTTTTTAAAGTGAAAAAGCTTCAAAAGACCCACCCTAAGAACCGTAGCAAATTTTGAAACTGCACAGTTTAACTAGTGATGCTTTAATCATGAACACAATGCAAACTTCTACACGCCTTTAAGTGTCACTATTTTGATAATTTTACATTTTAAAACAAATATTGCAGCATAATTCTGCACATACAATTTCATAGCGACATCATGCTTCACGAAATTAGATACTCAAATCTGTTGCAATTTCATACTACACAAATTAAACCTCCGATACTCAAATTACACTTTGAAGGAATTTCTAAGTATGTTTACCAAATATCATTGAAAGCTAGCTTCTCCGATCTTTCGTCTTCAACAAGCTCCTAAATTACTAGAAAGAAAACCAAAAATTATAGGATTAATGATTTAGGATTTGGTAACATCTCAAAACAGATTAGAATAAAAATGGGTCACTTTATACAACGGGTCAAACAAGTTGGCTGACTACGGGGTTGGGTTGAGTCAAGCGGCTTTTATAGTGGTGCACTGATACAACTAAGTTAGGCATGGTGAGTAACCCGATTTTGTGTGGTCCTTTTCTAAAACCCGCTTTGTTTTTACTTGCCACCCAACCTCATCCCCGTTTTGTAAATTCAAGTTGGATTACGCCTTTGACTTTGAAAACTTTAAATTGGTCTCGAATTTATTTATTAGTGAGGTAGCATGGTTATCTAGATTCTAAGTAGAGTAAGTTTTAACATGTTTTCACATATTGAAGTTTTCAACATTCTACATACAAAACCAGGATGCACATAAAGTAAGAAAACCTTTAAAAGTGCAGCAATAATTCAACAGCTTAGATTATGTACGAAAATATATCTTAGAAAACCCTTTAAATCATTTTGTTCAAAGATTATATCAATGCATAAAAACCTTGTCTAGGCTAGGACTGGATTAGTCTTTAATGAGGGGTTTCAGACTAAAAGACTGATTATGTCTACCAAAACCCAAACTGAGAATTGTTTAAACTTTGTTTAGGAAATATCTTTACCAAAAATCAAACTCAGAGTTTAGCCGACATTCACATTGTTAACGTAAAACCAAACTCATATCTTTCAAGATATTTCTGTTTATTTAAATTTTGTTTAGGTCTAGACGTGAAACGCAATTCGTTTATTAGTTGACACTTTTGTGATTATTCAGAACTTTGTAGCAGATATAATTTCAACAAAATCTAATAAAACACAACCCCTTTTGCTATATGTTAACGATTTGAGCTTTGACATAACAACTTTGACCACAAAGTCAAAGTACATTTAACAAAGGATCATTTAAAATTTATTGGAATATTTGCTATGGCTACTGGCTTACCGCTGAAATGAAGTTTAAAATTAAATGTCCCATAAGTCACCCAAAGTGAATTTATAATCCATATAGCATCCTAAAAATTAATGTATCATTCTGTAGAGTACTTATCCCGCAAAACTTCACCTAGTTTCAATATGATGAACTTGATCACACATTCTTACATACTACTAACAGATGATGACTTATGCACTAAATTTGATGAAATGCCATTTAAGTGCAGAAAAAACATTTAGCTGGGTTCTAATACAGATTTAACTGAAATAAATGCTGGAAAATGTACCAACATGGTTTAAACAGTGTTTTCTGACTTTTACTGACTGAACTTTCTAACCCTTGCAGACAAAAGTAATATGCGTACCTTCTTGATTCTAGCGAACAAGAATCAAATCCACAAAACTAGCAATTGGATGAACCCTAATTAGGGTTTATAGGATTATGTGAATTACCCTCACCGATTTTGTAATTCAATCCAAGAATACTAACAATAATGTGTTAGTACCACTTTCTTGTACACACGTATTATACCGAATTAAAGGAATGCTAGTTTAATTAAACAAAACAATTTGAGTTGGAAAGATATGGATCGACACCCACAAGGTGATGTACGATTGGTTCTAAGCAAAACACACAAAACAATTTAGGTTTTAGCTTAATGAGTACAAGAGATAAATTACAAACACCCTTGGTTTTGTATTTATACCCAAACAAACTTGGTGAACAAGTTTGAGTTGTAGATGGATTGGGTTTCCTTTTCTTGTGGCCGATCGGATGAGGTATCCCACAAGGAATTCCGGAACCTTCCCATTATTTACAACTTAGTCCTTTTCCAATTACATTTAACGACGGTTAGTCCATTACAATTAATTACTTAACGTCCGTTATAATTATTTCGTTCAATTAATAAATAAATATAACATTTATATTTAATTATTAACTTTAATTCTCATACGCAAAGTGTGCAATCCCGTGGTCTCGAGTTCGATCCTAACACACGTCTATTAATTTATTGTCCATTAAACCAACAGCTCCCACTTGGACATATCTTAATAGAGTGATCACATCGGTTAGCGTCTAGCAACACTTCGATGCCTCTAGTACAACTCGAGCAAGGCTCCTGGAAAACCTTTTAATGATTTCTCATTATTATTATCCTTTTGTTTCTAATACCATGTTAAATAAAGATATGGAATTAAATCATTCTTTATTCAACCATTCATTTCGTTGTTAGTGATTGAGCAAGATTACCAAATCTTCCGAACATATTCGGGGAGATCTTTGGGCGTGGCCACGCAAACATCTTGTCAACCCTACGAGGGGCCCAAAGCGATATTAAACTCCAAAATAAATTTGAAGGAACAAATTCTATCTTGACTCTGAGACTAACCCACAAACTTTGCAACACTTGAAACAACCCTTATGACTACCGCCACGTATAGCGTTAAGTTGTTCCACGTGCACTACATTCATGACACTTATCCGGTATCTCAAGTGCGAGGATAACTATTCATGATTTACTTAATAACAATATCCATAAAGTAAAATCATGTAGTTGGGATAAGTCCTATAATCAATTCATTGAATATCATCCGAAATTGGTATGCATTCTCATCAATATACTTTCAAGTATATTCTACCATATCTCTCGATTTGTCTTAGTTTAATGATACTCCCATATCATTAATTGACAGCAGACGATTTAGAATAAATAAATTTATTCACGGATTAAACATGCAAATATAGGATACAATATATTATAAAATCAAACATACCAAGTATTTTTTTATTATAATAATTGTTTAACATCCCTTATCCAAATACCAAATAGATCAATGCATGAAAATTCAATTGATGAATTATGCCTCAGTAATGACAATCATACTTGTTGACAAGGCATAAATCAACCAACTTGATCTATCGTAATTTTGAGAATACTTATTTCAAGAATTCAATTAATGAAGTCCTTGTACGTGTGCATTCAACAATCCACATAATAATTCATAAAGTGTATGACATCCTCTATCACCAATTTATGACAATTTAAACTTTCAAACATTTTAAAGTTTAAAGTATTCTTATTCTTTTAATGTATAATGCAACTGTGCTTTTAGTAGCACAACTAGTTCACATGGCCATTAACAAGGATGAAATCCTACCATGACTAGTATTGAGTGTCATCTCAATTAAACCAGCATCATTGTATATGCTACGTAAACTTTAATATCTTATTGTGTAATGTTTGATGTCTTCCAAACTTTCAAGTTTGTAGCTGATGACAATTTGCACAACAATTGACATATTGTTCATCCAGAGAATCTAGGAGCAATTCGGTGAGGATGTAATTCTATTAGAATATTCATTACACAAGTTATCTAATAACTTTTAGTTAGATATCAATGTTGTCAAATCACTTCTTATTCAAGAATGATACAACAATTTTAATATACACAACATGATGTACATGATGAATCTACATGTCAAACTTAGAACTCATTCATGTTCTATCTTGTCAAAAGATATTTATCCATTTCCCAAATGATATATCATGTTTTATTAGAATCATTTATTTTACTGCACATGTTTATTGATAATAAACACATATTCCAAGGTTGTATGTTTTTAATTCTTAAATCTTATAAGTGAAGTTTCATTCCAATCTAAGACTTAACATTTAGCTTACAAGGAATGTTACTTCCTATATGTTATACAACATATAAGATTTAAAACCTTAACATAATACTCCCACTAGCTTTCAGGAATACTTAAAATTTATCTTATTTCAATTATAAATCAAAACTATGATTTAATAATTAAACATAAGAATAATTTTATAGATGCATGCATTTATCCATTCATGAATTATTGCACTTCGTACACTTCCAAAGATTATATGAATTCAAAAAACCTTTCGATTACTTACCGTCCTCGCTCAAGTAATTTCTCAAGAAAGAGTTTTGATATTCCATTGTCATATTTCATATTAATGAAAACAAGTATGACAAATATCATCTTTATATATTTAATGTGTTTATGAAAGAATATTAAATCACAATTAATTGCTTAAATGTGATCAATAATCTTGTCATAAGACATGCATTAAATATGTGTACAATATTGTCCATATGATTTCTACATAGAAATTCAAACCACTAGGGTTTTCATCTCTTTGAAGAAACTCATTTCCATTCTCTAGTCTAACTATTAAGATAAACCAAATTTCCAAAATTGATTATCTTTATGGATGACATCTTTAACATTCATAGTATGAGTAATTTACGAATTCAATATTTGGTAATCCATCATAATGATTATCGGGTTTACTATAATCCTCGTAACTCATATTTCTCGACATATAAGTCAAATATCTGAGATATCCTTGCAGATCTATGAATGAAAATTCCATCATCTTGAGGTTAACATTTCATATCTAGCCTCATCATGATATTCACTAGTGTGTTTTAGAAGATTATGTATCTTGTAATTTTATCTTTCAAGATAAAAAAAAAATCCCACTTGCCTTTTGTAATATATAGACTATCTATATATATTTAGCAATTAGAGCAAAACTACATTGTTCTCTTTTTGGGACATTACAAATACATATTGATAATTCCTGACTTTTGTTTGTTAATAACCTATTCATAAGTAGTTTAACAAATTCAGAATCTTCAATTTTAAAACTTAATGTGATTCATCACATTCCATAATGAAATGGTGTTTTATCAATCTTCTAGGTTGGAGTCATATTGAGTATATTCAATCCATACTCAATTTTCTAACCTTGTTACCTTTTAAGAAAGAAGTTATGGTTATCTTGAATCAAACAAATCAAATAGAGTTTGATTCTCCTAACTGAACATGGTATTCATTAGAATTAATATTGTAAGACAATCTAACAATATATAAGATAAACATATTCCTTTTGGCTTACCTATTTACCAACTAAGTCAACTTAATGGTATAATAGACTTTCCAAGCCAATTGCATGCTTTATAACACAAGTACTCTTTAACCAAGTAACTTCATATCCATGTCTCATCAAGAAGACATAAACTGTTATAATCCCATTATACGTTATAAATCATTGATCAACTCAATGACTTCTTGTATATGTCTTAATTAAAAAACATATCAAGTTAACGTCTTACTTTATTATAAGTCTTAAAAGACTTTATGTTTATCTCTTTACAATGAATCATAAACATGTTTAACTAAAGTAATTATGAACACAACTCTTGGTTTCAATAGTAATTTCAAGTTAATTTATTTACTTCACAATAATGTAGGACTACATTATCTTTCATTTATGTCATTCCAAAATACATAAATAAACAAATTGAAGTAGTATTAGATTACTTCATTTATTTATGTCATTCTAATAATACATAAATATTTAATTTGAAGTAGTCTTATATATCATTTTGACACATGTTCTAAATACTTGTCTAATTTAGAAGCTGCAAATATGTCCATGCAAGGTCGACTTCACATGGAGATTTACTTTGTTGTTGCAATCTCGCCAAGTTCGACATGACGTAAATTGCAACACCAAGTGTTTCTTGAATTAGATATGTACAAGTTATATTAGAATGTTAGTCTCTTACCTTGCGATCAAGAGAATCCGTTAAATCATATACCTATATGTTGTACCTTGCACACAATATAGATTTCTCCTACTTGTGCATGGAACAACATCATGTAGCGTATAAACAACACGACATATGTTTGTTTATATGACCAATATGATTGTGTCATTGATATTAGCATACCTAGTAGATGTAGAACCACTTCATTGTCTAATAAGGAAACGTACATGATTATCCTTGAAAACATAAGTGTCTACAAGTGGAAAGTAATTATCTTAAGACATTCTAGAGATAATCTGGGTGACTACCAAGATGACAAAGCTTGCAACTCCCACTGAATTAGAGATCATTACATTAATTCCTTATTCAGTAATAAAAACACAATACTCCCACTGGATTTGACAACATTGTAAGTGTTTCATTAACTAGTGAAAGAAAATAGTATTCTATTTCCCTACACCTTTGAGAAAGTCCATACATAACAATTACTTATGTACTAAAAGAGTGTATTCTACTATGTAGATGATGAACCATCCATCAATGCTATTAACTTGAAAAATTGGGCATGCAATTTCTTTCTTAATAGTTCTACTATTCCAACAATTGTAAGTAGTACCTTTTAAATGGTCAAAACAAAACAACTAGATAAAAATATGCTAGTTTGTCTTTTACGAATAATACAGTAATTAGTCTAGCTTCTAATTTAATAACTCAGAAAATATGCAATTTTCTTAACTATTAAAATTTGCTTACGAGTTATGTATTTAGAATTTAGACAATTCTAATTGTCCTATCATTCCTTTCTTCATTCATGAAAAGGAATAGGATTGAATCTCACTCTCTTAGAAAAGAGGACTAGGTTTATTCTTTTAGTAAAGTTGACTCTACCAAAAACATACGTTTACGGTTTAATGTTGCATTAATACATTTAAAGAATTTTCAAAATTCAATTTTAGTATTTTCGATAATTAAACTTTTCAAGAAAATAAAATACCCAAGGTAATATTCATATAACCATAGAATTTTCTCGAAAACTAGGATCCAAATTATCATAGTTCCATTACATCAGTTGATCTGCTAGTAACGAAAGCATATAATAAGGTAATCTGTCGAACAATAATTGGCAAACAATTTCCAATTCCTAGATCATTATGGGATTTATATTTTCCAACGCTATTGCAAATATAAACATGTTTCATCCCATCTTATGCCTTGAGTCCAGGTCTCACTTCCTACTCAACTTAAGTGTCTAACTTAAAGAACTGCAAATATGTTCATGTAAGGTCTGAATTTACATAAAGATTTACCTCTCCATCACAATCTCGCCAAGTTCTGACATGACGTAAATTGCAACTTCAAGTGTTCCTTTTAATTAGATGGCACATAACTTAATTTATAAAGGGTACTAGTTTTGATTTTATGTGGTCAAATCAGATATGTACAAAGATGTCATGCATTCATCTTGTAGCATAAATTTAATAAAACCTTTATTACCAATTCATAAAGATCAAATTATCAAAGTTTTGATTGAGGTATTGGGTTCACCAATCAAGGAATTTAGCGTTAATTATCGTCCATTATACCGTACTTTTGCATAAGTGTAAACACTTAGTGTTTCGGGTAATTACCACCAAAGTGGCGCATGGAATTAAAACTAATTCGCCCTTAAGATGATTTTGTACGTATAGCCTACTTGGTAACTCTAATTTGACTCGCAAGCAAGCGGAGAGTTTGGTCAGCGCTGAAACAATAACCTCCCTCTTTAGGGTCACAATTTAATGCGCTCCCCTCCTAGTGCTTCCTATACAGTCCGTCAAAATTGGATGAGCCGTTCTCACTTTTTGTACCAAAATCATCAATCAATTAAACTACTGAAAACTTGACTCTTCAAAACAAATCAAATTTCACCATTGTTTAGTCCGTATTATTTTTCTATTCAAAATTACCCTTTGCTTAAAACTGTCACACATAATAAACAAACAAGTAAACAAATAAAAAATAAATAACTAATAACAATGCGCACATAATTAACAATTTAATACGTGTAAACAAGTAGCCACATGCAACTTATTCGATAAACCCTATTAATAATCAATATCTAGGTTAATTAAATGTATATATTAATTAGGGCTTTCACTCTCTCAATTGAAAGTGAGCCACATACATCGACGAATCGATTGCGCAAACCCCAATTAAAAATATACCAAATTGCAAATAATTGATTCATTAATATATATATAATTGGAGTCTTCCCAATTCAAGATTTATCATAAATAAACATGTGATAAAGATATTGATGAGTGTCTAAATACTCATCATTTTATTCCCATTTAAACTGCAAAAACATTTGAAAACACTCAGAAATGCCACAAAATACTATAAATATCATTGAAATGTGTTTTTATGTGTTACAAGTGCAAAAGGATTGAAAACTGATGAAAAACAACAAAGTTTACATAATTTACAGTTTAAGTCCCTAAACTTTCAAAGATTGGCAAATCTAGTCCCTGGAATCCAAAAATGTGGAGTTTTATCATTCAAGGTCCCCTGAAATATTCTAAGTTGTCAAAATGGTCCTTGAATGAATCTTTGGGCAAATGGCGAAAAGGTCCTTAAACTTTTGGAAAGTGTCAAAAATGGTCCTTGTTTTCTTTTAAAGATGAAAAATGGCATTTATAGTCCTTGTATTATTGGTACTTGGCATGTTTGGTCCTTTTGATAAGTTTGGGAAAGTTACAATTCGTCCCTCAAAAATCGAAATTACAAAATGGTCCTTGTGATATAAACTACAAACCAAACCAAGCCCCTTTGAACTGGCCAACTCACCTTGAACCCCTGTCAAACCGTGAACCCCCATTTGACCCCGGTCAAAACCAAATTAATATAAAGCGGGTCAAACCCAGGTCAAACCGCTCACACTGTTCATCTCCCTCACCCTTGCCTGCAATCCCAAAACCAGTGGTATTTTCCACCACCTGTTACCTCCACCTCATCACAGCTGTATAACCACTCCCTCTCCACCATCTTTCCACCTATACATTAGCCCACCTTGCATTTAATGCATCCCGCCATAACAGTTTCATCATACACTCATAAACCTGGTTTTGCTTTCCAACTCACCTCTAGCTCCATGCCTACTTCACACTTTGTCCCTCCACCTCCACAAACACCCAAAACTCATTAATTGCTTTAAACCTCGCTAAATCATCCACCAAGACTTTTGGCGCCAAAATTACAAGTGCACGGTGGGATGAATTGGAGCTATCAGTGGTGGGATATGCTCGAGTGGAGAGAGAGACCTTTCTTGAATATAAAAGAAAGAAGAAGCGAGTAGTTGAATAATTAGTGTAGGTAGAGTAGTTTAGCTAAAATCGTATTGTAATTTAATGGATTAAGTATTATCAATTTTAGTTTCGAGTTATCATTTCAAGTTATTTTAAGTCTGTTTAATGTTAATCTTTGTACAATTTCAAGTGTTAATGAAAATTCCAAGTTTTTAAGTGTTTATGGTATTTGTTAAGTCGAATTAAACTACTCAAGATTTGTATAAGCTTGTTATCGGTTCATGTGAGCTTATATAAGCTTGTTAAAGCTTTTATAAGTTTAAAATAATCTACATCGGTTTAAATTTTAAGATTCCAAAAAAAAGTCAAGGAAAGTCAAAATAAGCACTTTGGTCAAATAAGCTGGAGCATGGTAAATTCTGGATGGCCATGGTTTAGAGCTTATTGGGAAGCAATAGGGTGATGTGATGATTGCAATTCAGTCCTTGTTTTTGAGCAAAAGCATTTTGTAAGAAATTTCCATTTTCATGTTTTACCATTCCAACTGCTTATTTGTGTTCTTATTTGTGATTTCGTTGCTTATTTAACTTCTGAGTTGTTATTTGAATAAAATTGTTAGGTGTTAGTAGCTAGTGTATGCATTAACTTAAAAACTCATAAAAAACCATAAAAATAGCCATAAATCAGTTTAGCTTATTAAGTGCTTATTTTGTTTTAGAAAATGCTTATTTAGTGGTAATATAAGTTAATTAATAAGTAGGAAATAAGATTAGTGGTTTAAATTAGCGAAATGACCCTATACTGCATTTTCAGTCCATAAAGAGGTGTTTGGATTTAAGCCTAAAACTATGTTCACGTCTGCAATTTGGGTTAAAATTGGCCTAGGTAGCATGCATTAGGTTTGTTTAGTATAGTTTAGACATAAAATTTATAAGTCATTTGCAAAAAGTCAAAATTTATTCCAAATCCAAAGCGCCATCACGGTGGAGTTTTTAGTTTGCATTTCCATTTGAATCTTTTCAATAGTAGTAGATCTAGCTTATTCTAGTATTTTCATAGCTTAATACATCATATTCAGTCACTAGATTAGGATTAAACCTCAACTTAGTCAACTTTTCATGTTTATATAAAAGTCAAATTTAAACTTAAGTCATTTTGAATAAACTTGTGAATTTCATGTAGGACTTAATATTAGGAGTGAAGACTTGTGCTTCTAGGATCATAATATTTTGTTGTCGTTCTTCATTAGAGTATTTTTATTTAATTTTATTAGCTTATTTTAACCGCTTAAATGTTGCTTAACTTTTAGCCCTTTTTCCAAAATCGCCTGTGCACCTAGTTTAGCCCGATTTTCAAAAGCTTGCATAAGCTTCATTCTTGGGAATTAGCTTGTAAATTTGATTTCTTGAGAAGCTTATCAACCCATCTCAAAGTTCCAAGAATCATTTTTCCATTTCTAGCTTATTTAATAGGGCTGCAATCGCCTTCTATTTTGTCCCATTCTCAAAGATACACCGAATCGGCCTATTTTGTCCCATTTCTCGTATACTTGAATCAACAAGAAATTGTGGCCTTTTCATAAGCTCACCAGTGGACCCTACAGTGAGAGCTTTGGCTTTTTGGACACCCCACCAGCTCAACTCAATCCCTCTGTGCTCATTTTGAGTTTTGGTGCTTTTGCCCCTAGCTTAATCAGCCTTTGAAAATCCTTGCAGGCCTGTTTGGTTGATAGGTTTAGTGGAAGTGCTTATTGGCTTATCCTAAGCTTATCAGTGCTACTCTTTGTAATTTCTTACTCATTTCCATTCCTTTTAACTTATTTTCATCTTATTTCACCTTTGTTTCTTTTTGTTTAGCTTATTTGGCCACTTATTTGAGCTTAAACCATCAAATTGAGCCAAAAGCTCAACTGTTAAGCTCATAAGCTTCCAATCTGCTTATTTGGCATTTTCAAAAAGTTGTTTTCATAAAAGTTGCTCATTTTTAGCGAGAAAAGTAGGTTTACAAAAGAAAATCAAGAAAATCCAATTTTAAAAATAGTGATAGCGTTTATTTAATATAATTTAGCTTTTAATTTTCTTTTCACTTATTATTAAGCGCTTATATGTTTTATATTTTCTTAAGTTTCGTCATATTAAAGTATTTTTAGGAAATTTCTGATTTTTCCTTTGTCATCTAGTATTTTAATAATTAACAATAGTTTAATTAATAATTAATTAATATTAAAGTATTGAATAGTAAAATTAATTTTTATTAAGTAAAACCATGTTTTATATTTTCCTAGCTTTTATATAATATAAAATAATTTTAGGAAATTTTTCATAATTTTCTTGTTCATCTTCTATTTTCTAGAATTTAATTAGTTTAAATAGTTTTTAATTAATAATAATTAAATAAATAGTTATAAAAATAATTTTCTTTTCCAATAATTTTCTAGTATAATTAGGATTGTAAAATATATTTTCCATATCCGTAGGTATTTTACTTCTTTATTTTCACGTTTTATTTAAATGCGTTACGTAGTTTTAATTTAAGCGAACGTTTTAGGTTTTAAACGTTAATCGATTTTAAATATAGAATTAAAATGACTTCAAAGTCTTTATTAGATTTAATTTCCTTAGTGTAATCAATCATAACCCTTTCCTGCTCAATATCACGGATCACGATTCGTTGTATTACAGTTTACACACCTCGTTGGGACTTAACGACCGGGGATATAACACTATACTCTCGGGATAATTGTATTGCGTTCTCAGTGATTGACTCTTGTTGACCATTCACCGGTTAATTTGGGTTGACCGTTTGGGACGAATCAAAATTTTGGCGCCACGGAGGTGTCTTTGCGTACTACTTAATTTGAAGCATCGATGATTGTTGAATATACACCCATTGTATATTTACCATCTTTGTCCATATTTCCTTATTTTCATATAAACCAAAATTATCGTGAAGTTAATTCGTTTGACTAATCGATTACCAAAATATTTTCATTCTTTGTTTTTATAACATGTTTTCAAAAATACCAAAATATTCCTCTTTACCCTCTTACCCTTTTGATTCTTCATTTCTTACCCTCTGGAACCCTTTGATTCTTTCTATGTCTTATCCTCACCTTTTGGTTGTCAATGGTGTGGTGGCCCTCATAATGATGATAATTGTCTCGGTTTAGCATGGTAGAGTCGGGAAATGGGTGCATCTATAACCAAGATCCTATTCTTACCATGACACGATCGATTTATTCCATCACTACCACATCATGAGATTCTGACATATTCATGTGAATTTTGTGGAGGTCCTCATCAAAATTTGAGTGTCAAACCGGGAACACGTTTGTCTATGAGCAGTTTTACGGTAACACTCGGGACTTTGAAATGACCAAATTCCATATTATTCACATGACCACCACAACAATCATTTTGTTGTAGTCTTGTGGAGGCCCACACTTTAGCTCGATTGTCAAACAAGGAATCCATTTCTTTGTAACAATTACGACTCTTCGTATCATGACCAACCTCTACAAGACCAAATGAATCGGGCACCACCTCACCTAAACCACTTCCTCAAAATCTTCTCCTTGATCTTTTGGATTTAGTGAAAGATTTGAAAGAATGTAAACATTCCCAAGATAATCCAAATCAAAAATCCATGGAAGAATTGTTAGGCGAAGAGCGGTGCTAAATTAGATTCCCAGTTGCCGGTGAAAACTCTATTAGGAATTAATTAAAATACAAAAGCGACCAAATCTAGCTCTCGATTCCGTTTCATTCTCGATGACGGTGATGATGAAGATACCCTTGATATTCTACAATTTTATAAAGATTCATCAAGTTCATCGGTTGAGATTCCATCCGTGGAAATCAGGGGAGAAAAGAATATGATGAATCACTAGCGGTGAAATAATGGAACTTGTAGAATCCATAGCGCTAGTCCTTCTCAACTCCCTCGATCTGCTGTTATCACACCCGAGGTTCACACTCATTCTCCGAGCATGGAGGACGAGCATCTTGACACTGTTCACGAAAGGAATCGGACGAAT
>CM040245.1:258179155-258349048 GCA_022545495.1 Chrysanthemum lavandulifolium
GATCAGCGAACTCACATAACGATAAACTAACATAACATCGGATGACGATGTCACGAATCATATTTAAACATGTTAATCATAACCTAGCATAACAGACGGTGATCACATAAACATACAAAAGCATAAACACAGGATAATAACATATAATAAGCCTAGCCCGTAATCATAAACACTTGAACATACCGAATCATAATCGAATACTTAACACGAAATAACGAGATAAAGATTTAGTTAACTACCACGAGCCCGAGAACATATCATATCGTGATATCTTTCTTCTTGAAGGTGGCGATGAGTGTGTAAATACTCATCATTTTGGTTAATCTGAGCTGCAAAGCGTTTAAAATGCTCGAAATGCATCAAAATCGAAAATATTCCAAAATTGCATTTTATATGTTTCGGATGCAAAATGTTTAAATCGGATGAAAAATGAGCTAAGTTTGCATAATTGGCGATTTCGGTCCCCAAGTTTCAAAGTTGTCGAAAATAGTCCACAGTACTTATTTCAAAAAGAAAAATCACCAAAGGTCCTTTTAAAAATCATAACTTGTCAAAATTAGTCCTTTGGTGAAAATATCAAAGTTTTGAAATTACAAAATTGGTCCTTGAGTTTGAAAATTGGCAAAAGCGGCCTGAAAATTGAAAATGTCAAGTTTGGTCCTTGCATTATTAAAACTTGTCACTTTTGGTCCCTTGAAACATCTTTGTTGAATTAGCGACTTTGGTCCTTGAATTTTCGAGATTTTCACATTAGGCCTTGTTTATTAAAACCTTTAAACCCCTTGCCTTGTCAAAACACTTGTGACCCCCACCCATTACCAATTGGACCCTTACCAAATTGACCCCCCTTTTAATATACCCCGGTCATTTTGGTCGAAACAAACATCCTACGCCTTTTCTTCTCCTCACCAACTAGTCTACAAACACTTGCAACACTCCATCTCCCACCTTATCCCTCCAGCTCATCCCACTCAACTTGTTCCTTCCACCTCACCAAAATCCAAGATACATTAATTACTTTCCTCTCCATTACACTCAAGCCCCCATTGTCAAAGCCATTTACCGTAAAATCAATCTATGGCGATATTAATAAACCCGTCAATGGCCATGAAAGGAGGTGGGATTAGCTCGAGAGAGAAGAGAAACAATTTGGAGCTATAAAAGAGAGAAGAAGCAAGCTAAAAGCGGTTAGTTAGTTTTAAAGTTTTTCTTTATATCGTTTTTTACAAATGTCTTAGTTTAGCCTAAATTACGTAATCTTTTGTTTCTATGATCAAAAATTAAGTTATGTTATCATTGTAATATGTTTTAAGAATCAATTTCAAAGGTTGGTTAAAATTCTTGTTCTTGTGGCTGTTGGAAATTTCAATCTCATGTTCCTATATTAAAGCTTCCATAGCTTCTTTTCTAATTCAACAAGTTAATTTAAGCTTATTATAGCTTTGGATTAGCTTGGGAAGCGATTTAAACAATTTTCATTTATAGTCAACAAAAGTCAAAGCTGGACTCAATTTGAAATGAAAATGGTTATGGATGATGCGAGCATGGACATGGGGTGGATTAGATTAGATTAGAGTAGGTTGGTTACGGTTTGCTTTGAGAAACAAAATTGGACTCTTGTGATGTCATCCCATTTCATTTCACATCAGTTGCACATTTTGTTTTACTTGTATTTGTAATAATTAACTATTTAAATTTGTTTATTTAGTTGTACTTAGGCTATCTAATCTCAGATTGATCCATTAGATCAGCTAGTGTAGTGTTTAGTTTCATTTAAAAGCTCGAAACAGTAGATATAGGTATGTTTGGATCAGCTGGTTTGGGTGAGTTGGAGGCTGAGTTTTTGGTTAAGATCTGTCACAATAGCATACTTTAGGATCATGAGGCTTGGTTTAGTCACTCATTTGCACACTAGAGTAGTGAAAGTCAAAATTACACCTCCACTGTCTTACATGCTTCACTGTTAGATTTTTACAAATTCAAAAACTTGTTTTGTGTCTCAAATTCATAGATTTAGCTTGCATTAAGTTCATTTCATCTTTTAACATTAATCTCAGTCCTTTAAATCGGTTTTAAGTTCAATTTAGTCAAAGTATCATATCTATTAAGAAAGTCAAATTTGCGAAAAGTCATTTGGTCTCGAATGGGATGAATTTTCTTGGATTCATTTCGAGCCTAATCATGTGAAACTTTGGATTTAAGAACTTCTCTTGGTCTATTTTACGATTATCATTTTGTCAAATTTTATCAATTTTTTAAGACTCGAAATGGGCTTGTCAATTGGGCATAAACTCCCGTGCAACCGACTCGGTGAAAAGTGAGTCTGCGAGAGGTCTTCTGAGCCACACCACAAGCTTAGTTTAGCTCATCTAGGTCGAGCCTTGGTTCATAGATAGCCACCGAGGTCTAGCTTAGGTTCAACATTTGCTCTTAAGTTTCCGACTTATTTGAGTGCTTATTCTTACGCTTAAACATGGTACCCTCACACTGTTTTTAGCTCATTAGCTAAAACACCACATCTGTGTAATTTCCCAATCCAGAGGTTAAAAGCAGTTGAGACCTGTTGCATTTTGATACTTTTAGCTATTTACAACTTCTGTACTCAGTTGGTAGCTTGTTGTAGCTTCTAGCTTATCCTAAGTGCTTATTTTTAAGCACATTCCACTGCAGCCTCATTTTCCTCCACTCAAGCCTCTGCTTTTCTATGTTTCCTAGATTCCTAATATTATTTTAAGCTTATCTTGAATTTTTCACATTTTTATAAGTCAGTTTAGTATTTTTCTTGATTTAATTCAGTTTTTAGGCCTTTTTAAATAGCTTTTAAACCAAATAATTCAGAAAAGTTTCAAAAAAATAATTTTTCATTTTTCTTAAGTTAAGATAAAGATAAAAAGTCAAAAAAGTATTTTTCCAAATTTTCTTAGTTAAATTTGTATTTTTAAGCAATTTAATTAGTTTTTAATAGTTTTGAATTCCTAGAAAATACAAAAATAATCAGAAAAATACAAAAAATAGTTTTGAAAATTCTATTTTGTTATTTTAGATTTTTCCAAGTCATAATTTTATTTTTCTAGCTTTATTTCATATTTTCTTGTATTTTAGGAATTTATTTAATAGTTAAAATTAGTTTTTAATTAATATATGATGAGTGTGTAAATACTCATCATTTTTGAATTAATCTGAAGCTATGGCAGCAAAATGCTCGAAATGCATCAAAATCTTGAAAATTTTCCAAAATTGCATTTTATATGTTTCGGATGCAAAATGTTTAAAATCAGTTAAAAATGAGCTAAGTTTGCATAATTGGCGAGTTCGGTCCCCAGTTTCAAAGTTGTCGAGAAATAGTCCACAGTACTTATTTCAAAAAAAGAAAAATCACCAAAGGTCCTTTTAAAAATCATAACTTGTCAAAATTAGTCCTTTGGTGAAAAATATCAAAAGTTTTGAGAAATTACAAAATTGGTCCTTCAAGTTTGAAAATTGGCAAAAATGGCCCTTGGAAAATTGAAAATGTCAAGTTTGGTCCTTGCATTATTAAAACTTGTCACTTTTGGTCCCTTGAAACATCTTTGTTGAATTGGCAGCTTTGGTCCTTGAATTTTCAGGATTTTCACATTAGGCCCTTGTTTATTAAAAACCTTTAAACCCCCTTGGCCTTGTCAAAACACTTGTGACCCCCCTGCCATTACCAATTGGACCCTTACCAAATTGACCTCCCCTTTTAATATTACCCCCGATCACATTTTGGTCAAACAAACACCCTACGCGCCTTTTCTCTTCTCCCTCACCAACTAGTGCTGCAACACTGCGACACTCCATCTCCGCTTATCCCCGACTCATCCCACTCAACTTGTTCCCTCCACCTCACCAAATCAAGATACATTAATTACTTTCCTCTCATTACACTCGAGCCCCATTGTCAGCCCGTTTCATAAAAATCAATCTATGGCGATATTCACTAACCCGTCAATGGCCATGAAAGGAGGTGGGATTAGCTCGAGAGGAAAGAGAAACAATTTGGAGCTATAAAGAGAGAAGCAAGCTAAAAGCGGTTAGTTAGTTTTAAAGTTTTTCTTTATGTCATTTTTTACAAATGTCTTAGTTTAGCCTAAATTACGTAATCTTTTGTTTCTATGATCAAAACTTAAGTTATGTTATCATTGTAATATGTTTTAAGAATCAATTTCAAAGGTTGGTTAAAATTCTTGTTCTTGTGATTCTTGTTGGAAATTTCAATCTCATGTTCTATATTAAAGCTTCCGATAGCTTTTTCTAATTGAACAAGTTAATTTAAGCTTATTATAGCTTTGGATTAGCTTGAAACGATTCAAACAATTTTCATTTATAGTCAACAAAAGTCAATGGGCTCAATTTGAAATGAAAATGGTTATGGATGATCTGAGCATGGACATGGGGTGGATTAGATTAGATTAGAGTAGGTTGGTTACGGTTTAGCTTTGAGAAACAATTTGGACTCTTAATGATGTCATCCCGTTTCATTTCACATCAGTTGCACATTTTGTTTTACTTGTATTTGTAATAATTAAGCTGTTTAAATTTGTTTATTTAGTTGTACTTAGGCTATCTAATCTCATATTGATCCATTAGATCAGCTAGTGTAGTGTTTAGTTTCATTTAAAAGCTCAAAACAATAGATATAGGTGTGTTTGGATCAGCTGGTTTGGGTGAGTTGGAGGCTGAGTTTTTGGTTAAGATCTGTCACAATAGCATACTTTAGGATCACGAGGCTTGGTTTAGTCACTCATTTGCACACTAGAGTAGTGAAAGTTAAAATTACACCTCCACTGTCTTACATGCTTCACTGTTGGATTTTTACAAATTCAAAAACTTGTTTTGTGTCTCAAATATTATAGATTTAGCTTGCATTAAGTTCATTTCATCTTTTAACATTAATCTCAGTCCTTTAAATCGGTTTTAAGTTCAATTTAGTCAAAGTATCATATCTATTAAGAAAGTCAATTTGCGAAAAGTCATTTTGGGCTCGAATGGGATGAATTTTCTTGGATTCATTTGAGCCTAATCATGTGAAACTTTGGATTTAAGAACTTCTCTTGGTCTATTTTATGATAATCATTTTTGTCAAATTTTATCAATTTTTTAAGACTCAAATGGGCTTGTCAATTGGGCGTAAACTCCCATGCAAGCTGACTCGGTGAAAGAGTGCACGAGGTCTTGCGAGGCCACCGCCACAAGCTTAGTTTAGCTCATCTAGGTCGAGCCTTGGTTCATAGATAGCCATCGAGGTCTAGCTTAGGTTCCAACATTTGCTCTTAAGTTTCCGACTTATTTGAGTGCTTATTCTTACGCTTAAACATGGTACCACTTTGTTTTTAGCTCATTAGCTAAAACACCACATCATGTAATTTGCCAATCCAGGAGGTTAAAGCAGTTGAGACTTGTTGCATTTGGTACTTGTAGCCTATTTTAGCTTACATTGTCGGTTGGTACCTTTTGGTGCTTCTTTGCTTAAAATAAGTGCTTGTTATAAGCACTTATCATATGATTGCTATTTCTTGTACACAACCATCTGTTTTCCATTTTCCTAGATTCTTAATATTATTTTAGACTTAACTTGAATTTTCATATTTTCCGATCTTGTTTAGTATTTTCTTGATTTAATTAGGTTTTAAGCATTTTAATTAGCATTTAATACAAAAATTAAGAAAAGTTTCAAAAATAATTTTCATTTTCTTAAGTTTAGATAAATATAAAAGCAAAAAAAATATTTTCCAGATTTTTAGTAGTTAAATTTGTATTTTAAGTAATTTAAGTAGTTTTAAATAATTTTAATTCCTAGAAAATACAAAATAATCGAGAAAAATACAAAAATAGTTTTGAAAATTCTATTTTGTTATTTTAGATTTTCAAGTCATAATTTTATTTTCTAGCTTTATTTCCTATTTTCTTGTATTTTAGGCTTTTATTAAATAGTTAAAAATAGTTTTTAATTAATAATAATTAGATAAATAGTTATAAAATAATTTTCTTTTTCTATAAATTTTATTTTATCATTAGGTTTGTAAAATGTCATTTCATATTTTTGGGGTTATCTTGCTTGAGTTTCATATTTTCATTTGTCGTCGCGTAGTTTTAATTTAGTTTTATAAAACATAAAATCAAAAACATCATTTTAAATATAGTGATAGCGTTTATTTAATATTTTTATCTTTTGATTTTCTTTAATTTGCATTTAAGCCTCGTAATTTGTTTGCTTTTACGTAGTTATAATCGTAATCTAAACTCTTTTCGTTCAATTTCGATCATTATCGTTTGGTGATCATTTTGCATATTCATTTGAGACATATGACAGGAAACCTATGCTCCCGGATCTTCATTGAGTTTGTGCTTGGTTCGCTCCGACAGTCGAGTTTTCTCCTCGGCCGTGGCCATTTGTGAATGGCCGGCCGTAACAAACAAAGCGGTTCGAAGCAGATGCGGATGAAGATCGGGGATATAGTGTCCGGTGTTATGTCGAGCTGTCTTGAAGATCACCAAACGGTGATCGAGATGAAGCGGAAAAAGATTGACGATTATAACTACGGAAAACTCATAAATAAAGGGGCTTAAATGCAAATTAAAGAAAATTAAAAGATAAAAATATTAAATAAACGCTTATCCTGTTTTAAAATGATGTTTTTTTTTATGTTTTATAAACAATTTAAAAACTACAGCGTCTGAAAATATGCTAACACAAATAAATCCTAAAGTATGAAGTGAAATTTTGAAACCTGTGATAAGAGGTTTTTGGAAAAGAGGTTATTTTTATAACTGTTTATCTGATTGATGATGATTAAAGGCTGATTTTAACTGTTAAATAAATTCACAAAATGCAGAAAATATGAAATAAAGCTGAAAAATAAGGTATGACTTGGAAAATCTAAAATAACAAAATAAATTTTCAAAACTATTTTTGTATTTTTTCGATTATTTTGTATTTTCTGGAATTCAAACTATTAAAACTAATTAAATTGGCCAAAAAATAAATTTAACTAAGAAAATTGAAAAAATACTTTTTGACTTTTTATCTTTATCTTAACTTAGAAAATGAAAAATATTTTTGAAACTTTCAATGTTGGATTAAAAGTATTTAAAAAGGCCTAAAAGCGAATTAAATCAGAAAAATACTAAGCGACAGAAAATGTGAAAATTCAGATAACAAAATAATATGGGAATCTGGGAAAAATAAGCAGAGGCTTGAGTGGAGGAAATGAGGCTGGGTGGAATGTGCTTAAAATAAGCCTTGGGATAAGCTAGAAGCTACAACAAGCTGCCAGCCGAGTGCGTGTTGTAAATAGCTAAAAGTATCAAATGCAGCAGTCTCAGCGCTTTTAACCTCGGATTGACAAATTATGGATGTGGTGTTTTAGCTAATGAGCTAAAAACAAAGCAATGATACCATGTTTAAGCAAAGAATAAGCAATCAAATGGCGGAAACTTAAGAGCAAATGGGAACTAAGCTAGACCTGGTGGCTATCTATGAACAGGCTCGACAGATGAGCTAAACTTGCTTGTGGCGGTGGTCTGAAGCTGTTCTCAACTTCGAGTTCAGTGATCGGAGTTACCAATTGATCAAGCCCATTATTCAGTCTTAAAAAATGATAAAGTGACAAAATGATAATCATAAAATAGACCGATGAAGATAAATCAAAGTTTCATGATTAGGCTTCGATGAATCGAAAAAATTCATCATTGAGCAAAAGTGACTTTTCGCTGTTGACTTTGATGTGATGCTGACAAATTGAACAAGCGATTTAGGGGCGGATGTGTTAAAGATGAAATAAACGATGCAAGCTAAATCTATGAATTTGAGACACAAAACAGGTTTTGGAATTTGTGAAAATCTGGCGTTGACGTGGGCGGTGGAGGTGTGTTGACTTTCACTACTCTGAGTGTGCAAATGAGTGACTAAACCAAGCCTCGTGATCCTGGGTATGCTGTGACGGTCTTAACCAAAACTCGACCTCGGCAGCCATGATCCAAACACGCTATATCTAGCGTTTTGAGCTTTAAATGAAACTAAACACTACACTGGCGATCTAATGGATCAATCTGAGATTAGATAGCCTAAGTACAACTAAATAAACAAATTTAAGCGGCTAATTGATAAATACAAGTAAAACAAATGTGCAATCTGATGTGAATGATGGGACGGTCTCGGAGTCGACGTTTCTCAAAGTGACCGTAACCAACTACTCTAATCTGGTCTAATCCCGTTGTCCATGCTGCATCATCGTAACCATTTCATTTCAAATTGAGCCGGTTGTTTGTTGACTATAAATGGTGTTGGAACTCGCTTTCCCAAGTTAATCTGATAATCGGCTTAAATTAACGTTTGAATTGAAAGAAGCTATGAAGCTTTAATATAGGAACGTGGATTGATTCAGCGATGTCAAGAACAAGAACAACCAACCAGACGGTGATTCTTCAAAACATGTTACAATGATAACATAACAAGTTTTGATCATAAAACAAAGATGCGAATTTAGGCTAAACTAACACGTTTGTAAAGCGACATAAACTTTAAAACTAACTAACGCTTTCTTGCTTCTCTCTTTATGGCTCGGTGTTTCTCTTCCTCTGCGGCTAATCCGCCTCGCCGTGGCCGTTGGATGGGGTTAATGAATGACCATAGATGATTTTGGCGGAAATGGCTGAACTGGGGCTTGAGTGTAATGGAGAGGAAAGTAATGTATCTTGGATTTGGTGAGGTGGAGGGAACAAGTGAGTGGGATGAAATGGGGATGGTGGCGGATGGGTGTTGCGGTGTTTGCTTACTAGTGAGGGAGAGAAGAAGGCGTGTAAAGTGTTTGTTGACAAAATGCCACGGGTAATATTAAGGCGGGGGTCAATTGGTGGTCCAATTGGTAATGGGGTCACAAGTGTTTGACAGGCGAATTTAAAGGTTTTAATAAACAAGGCTAATCTGAAAACTCCGAGGACCAAAGCTGCCAATTCAACAAAGATGTTCAAGGACAAAAAGTGACAAGTTTTAATAATGCAGGACCAAACTTGACATTTTCAATTTTCCAGGGCCATTTTGCCAATTTTCAAACTGAGGACCAATTTTCTCAAAACTTTGATATTTCACAAGGACTAATTTGACAAGTTATGATTTTTAAAAGGACCTGGTGATTTTTCGTTTTGAAATAAGTACTGTGGACTATTCGACAACTTTGAAACGGGGCTGACGCAGTTATGCAAACTTAGCTCATTTTTCATCGATTTAAACATTTTGCATCAAAACATATAAAATGCAATTTTGGCGATATTTTGATATTTTGATGCATTCTGAGCGACCTAAGCGTTTTGCGTTCAGTTAACAAAATGATGATATTTACACACTCATCAATCATACTAAACTATTGCTAGTCCCTAGCAATCTTTTGAAAAACATAATGGTTTGAATCTCTTTGCAAAGCCATTACTTGGAGTAGCCAAATGTTTCGGTTCAAGTAAGAACCATGGTACAGATAACCATGTGATTTTGAGCAAACCACGACTTTCAGCAGTTTGATTTGTCTTTACGGAAGCCGTTTGCTCTGGACTAGCCAACTCTTAGATAAATTATCAATATTATCTTTGGTGAGTCGATTACCAATTATGGTTTTCACTGCCTTTACCACAAGCCATAAACTTGCGGGCTGTGAACTCTTCACTTTTAGGATATGGTGAGTTGAATACCATACAATTTTGGGCAAATTGCAAGCCGTCAGCAGTTTGAGATATCTTTACCAAAGCCGTTTGCTCTGGATTAGCCAATCCTTTTGTTTTTTTTAGACAAAGCGGATGATAACCAAATGAGTAAGTGTAAAACACTTACTCGAAAAAAAAAAAATTGGCCAAAAATGGGGAATTAGGCGGTATAATTACATGATAAAATTAAGTGAGAATTCCCCAGCGCAAGAAATGAATATTGCCCTCAATATTCAAAGTCTGCAGTTATCTGCGGCGAGAACGTAAAAGAAATACTACGGCCATTATTTAGAAAGATTTTTTTTTTTTTATTTTTATTTTTAGAAAATTTATATATACAAAACATGTGGGCAACTCCCTCACACTAGGGTGGGGCCGATGAGTGTGTAAATCTCATCGTTTTATCTAAAATAAGCTGCAAATTCATCGAAAACACTCGAAACACATCAAAATGATCAAAATATCACAAATTAGTGTTCTATGTGTTTTAAATGCAAAAATATCAAAATCGGATGAAAAACATATCAAATTTGCAAAAATTGCGGTTTAGTCCCCAGTTTCAAAGTTGTCAAAAGCAGGTCCTGACATAATTTCAAAAGTAAAGTCACCAAGGTCCTTGTAAAATCAAAAGTTGTCAAATTTAGTCCTTTGGTGAAAAATGTGAAAAGTTTGAGAAATTTACAAAATGGTCCTTGACTTTCAAAATTGGCGATTTGGTCCACGGAAAATGTGAAAGTGGCAACTTTGGTCCTTGAACTATTGACACTTGTCAATTTAGTCCACTGAAACATCTTTGTGCATTTGGCGAGCAGGCCCTTGAATTCCGAAATTACAAATAAGGCCACTTATTATTTTAAACCCTTATACACCTTTTGGACTAGTCATGATGCAAATGGACCCTGCCCGACACCTTTGTGACCTGTCATTACTACACTTTGGACCCCACGGTATTTAATATACCGGTCGAACCAATTGACTCGCTCTCCTCTCTCCTCACGGATTACCCAAAACACCATCATCGACACTGCAACCTTCTCTGATACACTCCATCTCACCATCATCACCCCTATTTCCCCCCCTCGAAACACAAGAGCCAAGGTTCATTTAATGCCCGTGTACTAACACTCCACCTCACTGAAGCGGTTAAAAATGATTTTTGGCGCCAAAATGTTCTAAATGGCGAGGATCAATTTGAGTGATCCAATGGCTATTTTTATTGCTGGGAACTATTCATTGAAGTGAGAGAAGGAGACTTGGGTGTATAAAAGACCAAGAGAAGCATGAAGAAAGGAGTAAGCTTTTACTTTTTTATGATGTATGTCGAATTGTAGTTCAAATTGTCATAAATAAATTTTATCTGTATTTAAGCTTGTTTTGTATCAAACATTAGTTTTAAGTGTTTACAAGTTATTTCAGGTTGAATTCCCAATAATGATCGGTTTCACTTTTTATAACCAACTTTGTTGAGATTTTGATTTTCAAAATCTTGTGTTTAAACTTTCAATAGCTTAGTTACGGTATAAATCAAGCCTATGGAAGCTTATTAAATCTTTGTACAAGCCTAAACCTCGAGTTTCATTCACTTTTGACATTTGGTCAACAAAGTCAACACGGTACAAAATTGGAGCGAGAATGGATATGGGTTGTGCGAGCATGGAAATGGGTTGAATAGGATTGATTTGGGTTGGATTATATAGGTTAGTGGTCCTTTGGTTCACATTTGCTAGCCATTGTGGCTTGGACATTTGTAAGTCAATTTTACAAGTTCTATGCATAATCGGTAGTTGTGGATTAAATCTTTTAAAATCTGTTCTAATAGCAATAATTAAGTGATATTAAGTTGAATTGATCATAATAAAAGCTTTACGTGTTTGGATTTGTCTCGAGTTGCAAAATCAAGTTATTAAGGGGTGTTTGGTTTTATTGTTCTATCGGTATAAGGGTCTAATCGGTAGTAAAGTTTTAGTGGTTTAGACTTGTGAAGTGTGTTTGAGCTCAATTGAATCAATAACTTGGAGTGCTGACATCAAAAAGTCAAAAGTTGTTCTTAAATCCTTTTAGCATTAGCTGTTGGGAATTTGAGATTGCAAATCATCATATTGTGTTTAGATATCATCAAACTTGCTTGCAGTGTACTTAATACATCATATAACTTCATAATCAGTCATTTAATTTGGATCAAATCTCAGTTTGGTCAAAGTTAGCATTAATCTTCAAAAGTCAAAAATCTGTCATCTATCAGTTTTGAACCAAACTTTGATAGTCAATGTCTAATTCATTACTGAGAATCAGTGTTTGAAATTTTGGATATTAAATCTTCAACTGGTCTAGTACTGATAATCACTTTTTGCTTCAACTGGTTCAGTCAAATTAAGCTTCAAATAAGCTCATTTTTCAGGCAAAATATGCCTGCATGCTTGTACTTTCGGTGGTGCTTGAGTTTTCTCGGTCCTTGCGGTAGGTACCACGAGCTCATAAGAGCTTGTCATAATCTAATTTTGGTAAAAATACTCTCAACCAGGTCTTTTCAAGTTCTAATTGGTATTTTTAAGTTTGAGCTTATTCTTAAGCTTGTGCATAAGCTTATAAGTAGCACTCGAAGCCCGAGTTGAACTTGAATCTCATAGGCATCTAATCCTTGTAGTTTGTTATTGGGTGATTGTAACCTGTTGTTTCAAGTTGCATTTGGTCACTTTTAGTAGTATAGAACTCACATGTCAGTAGGTAGCTTGTTTGTTTGATTTGGCTTATTTTAGTGTTAATAATAAGCACTTGTTAAAGCAGTTCTTAAGTTCACCACACAAGTACCTGTTTTCTATTTTCTCAGATTCCTAGTATTAATTTAGAGTTTTCCTGAAAATTTCAGATTTTCCAAGTTGTTTAGCTATTTTCCTAATTTAAATTAGTTTTTAATCATTTTTAATTAGCTTTTAATATAAAAAATTCAGAAAAGGTTCAAAAAAATAATTTTTCAATTTTCTTAGGTTTAGATAAATATAAAAAGTGAAAAAAGTAATTTTCTAGATTTTTCATAGTTTATTTGGTAATTTTTAGTAATTTAATTAGTTTTTAATAGTTTAAAATTCATAAAAAATAGAAAAATAATCAGAAAAATACAAAAATAGTTTTGAAAATTCTAGTTTGATATTTTAGACTTTTCATTTCATAATTTTATTTTTCTAGCTTTGTTTCCTCATTTCTTGTATTTTAGATAATTATTAAATAGTTAAAAATAGTTTTAATTAATAATAATTAGTTAATTAGTTATAAAAATAGTTTTCTTTTCTAAAAGTTCCTTTTATCATTAGGGTGTAAAATATCATTTCATATTTTTAGGGTTAATATTGTGTAAGTTTCACTTTTTATTTTATGCGTCGCGTAGATTTTAAATTGAGTTTTATAAAAACATAAAAACAAAAACATCATTTTAAATATAGTGATAGCGTTTATTTAATAGATTTTATCTTTTAACTTTATTTAATTTGCATTTAAGCCGTTGTTGTTTGTTGGCTTTTAGTAGTTATAATCATAATCAAATCCACTTTTAGTTCAAACTCCTCGATCGACTAAGCGTTTGATAAATCATTGCATAGCTCATTTGGGACATAACGACAGGAAACACTTTGTACTCCTCGGATCTTCATTGATTTAGTGCTTGAAATTTGTTTAAGTTTTCTTACGCTTGCGTGAGGAACTTAGCCAGTTTCTTGTCGAGGAGGGACACGGGTGAAAACCCGTGTTTAACTCTCTGTTTTTGATTCACAAGTCGCTAGCTTGACTCGGCCTTGGTTCATGGGAAGCAAAGTGAAAGAAACAATCTCCATGGACTTTCATTCAAGATGTTTGGATAAACATTGAAGTGCATGAAAGTTCCACACGATGAGATATACATAGAACCGGCTCAAAATGATAAATGAAAATCTGGGGGTCGAAGATAGTGTCTTCATTCCAGAAGGAGTGAAGATGAAGAGAAATCACAAGATATTTGAGGAAAGGAAGAAAGATTTTGATAACAATCAAGATCCATTCTTCATCCTCAAATGTGAACATATCGGAGGAAGGGTGAGGTAGTATCATTAATAGGCAAACTCGTATGATAGAGTATACCTTCCTCAGGCCAATATCATCCTCGAGATCAAAATAGAAATGATCATGTTCGGAGGAGATATGTCATGAGAGAGTTCAGGAGAACTCTTCATGAAGAGAATCATTCACATGAGGTGAAATTGTAAACTCTTGCTCCATTGTGGACTCATCACTATCCTCGATCAGAGTATCGAAAGTGGATTCTCGAAATTAAAGTGAATTCAGTCGAATTCAAATAGAGGATTGGTGAAAGTAGCTTTGAATGTTTCGGGAACAAAGTGATCAATATTCTCTATTGAATTTGTTAGGATAAAGTGAGTGAGCGATCATTATCGAGGACTTTCGGTCTCTCGGATCGGCTTGAAATCAAAGAGAACATCGTTACTTTACGATGAAAGTGGATCGATGTGAGTGAGTTCATCGGTGAACTCCTCGAGAGAGGATCGACATCAGTTGTGGAAGTGATGCCTCAGCGTACTCGATGTTTCCATAAGAGCACAATCTTCGCTAAAATCGGAGAAAGTTTCAAAATGATCTTTTGAACACTCGAGAGGAAGAAATCACACATATGATCGAAGTTCCTGTGACTCTCGGGATTGGGACAAGGTTCTCAACACTAGACTTTATGAATTTGTCGATTCCTTTTCGGGAATAGTGTCAAGATGCTCGTCCCCATGTTCGGAGAGTGAGTGGGAGCTTGGTGTGATAGCGATTGTTTGAGATGGAATCTCAGCTGCTTTGGAATATCAATGACGAGGGGTTGAGAAGTATTATCTTTAAAGGATAAAACTCTCCTCGTCATCATCATATAAATTGCCTTAAGAAATTGGGAGCATGTAGAGTGCATGCTCTAGGATTAATGATTCTTCCCTAGATTGGCGGGCCTCTGGTTCTTGACAAGCAATTCTCCCATGGTCTTTTCACCTCTCCAGATTCTTAAAGTTACTAATCATATCCTCAAGTGTTTTCATTGCGGTTTCAAAATCTGGGGAGATTTCTTGAGACAATGGCTCGGTGGAGTTTGAACCGTATGGTCTTTGTGGAGGTTGGAAATTGTCAAACATGTAAGAGTCATGATTGTTACAAGGCTGGGTTCCTATTGACAATCGAGGTGAAATGGGGACCTCCACGATGCTATAGCAGATAAAGCTTCTTGAGTGCAGACGAGGTGAATTATGGATATTGGTCATAGCCAAAGTTCGAGCATCACGGGAAAAGCGTTCATAGACAAGCGTGTTTCCGGATTGACACTCAAATCCTTGGTGAGGACCTACACAAAATTCACAATGATAATGTTGATTATATGAAGATAAGTCGGGAACATGGTGGGTAATTGGAAAAATTTGAGGAGTCGTTAAATGAGTTACGATTAGGATCATAATCAAATGAATTCCTCGAACCACAAAACAAACAACTCCAGTTATGAATATCATTACCGCATTGTACACACGTACACCAGCGACATAGTGAACAAAAAGAGGCTCACTTGCCAAGCCACGAGGAATAAGCGATTTCATTTGAGAGTTATGAGAAGAATCGGTTTATTCAAAGAATCAACAAAACCAACATGGTGATCGAATGACTATCAAGTCTCGAAGAACATTTTGAAAAATCGGGAGGTGGGACAAGTGGTGTGCTCGAGAGCTAGCAATTTCCACCACTTCCGTTATGGTCTCTGGTTACGGTTCTTGAAAGCGTGAAGATTAGGCAAGTCATTCTTGCTAGTCACGGTCTAAATTACGCATGTTTGCTTTTAACAGTAAATCGTGAAAGTTTAGGATCAATTCTAGGCGGCTTAGGAGCAATTGAGGGTTAGGTCTTTGGATAACGTGGGTTGGACGTGTTAGCACTTCCATTATTAGAGGAAGTACACGGTCCTTGTCATGCCCGGGTTTCTCGTTCCATTTCCCTACAGCGAATTAATGGATCATCACGAACAATCTGAATTCTTGACATTTGCGATAAAGTTAAAGTTTTCAACCGTCCCAGTCGTCCTCGAGAATTCCATGAGAATAGAAGAAGTTAGAATCAAGTGGATAGAGGGTAAAGAGATAAAGAATCAAAAAGGGTAAGAGGGTAAGAGGAATATTTTGGTATTTTGAAAAACATGATGTAAAAACAAAGAATGAAAATCTTTTGGGTTTTGATTTTATAAGAAAATATAAATACATACGGATGGTATAAACAAGGGTGAATATCCAAATCACTAATACGCTAAGCGGAAGATAATCGGCCTGACTCCCGTGGCGTAAAATTTAGTTCGCTCGAGCAGTCAGTTTTCTCGCTCAAGCCGCCCACTTGAATGGCCGGTAGTAACAAACTTAAAGCGGTTGAAAGCAGAATGCAATGAAGATCGGGGGAGTATAGTGTTTCCCGGAGTCGTTATGTCGGTGAGTGTGTCGAAGAATCACCAAGCGATATAGTGATCGAGAGATTTGAGCGGAAAGAGGATTGAGCGATTATAACTACGAAAAAGCTCATAAACTAAAGGGGCTTAAATGCAAATTAAAGAAAATTAAAAAGATAAAAAATATTAAATAAACGCTATCACTATTTTTAAAATGATGTTTTTGTTTTTATGTTTTTATAAAACTTAATTTAAAAACTACGCGACGTACAAGAGAAAATATGAAACTAACACAAAATAAATCCTAAAAATATGAAAATGAAATTTTTACAAACCTAATGATAAAAGAAAATTTTTAGAAAAAGAAAATTATTTTTATAACTATTTATCTAATTATTAGTAACCTCATAAACTAATTGGAGTAACTAGCTCCCGAATTTTGTGAAGGCAGCGTATCGCACACGACATCATTCACGAAAATCATATCGAGATATGGATCGGATCTAGGATGCATCTATCGCCCCCACAGGACGAATATTGATCATATAATATAACTTGAGCTCATAACGAGATAGCAGATAAAGGGCGTGGCGAACATCACTCTTGCCCTAGAGTCATGTCGAGTGCATCAACGACACGGACATGGAACCCCATGACTAGTTAATATTTGGCTCGGGTGTCAAACTAACTTAGGTCAAGCAGATTTTCATAAATGACACATATCATAATCAAACACAAAGTTCAGCGGATAACATATCGGATAACTCATATCATAAGGTTCGTATTCAAATATTGATTGAGAAGTTCATATCAGGTCGCGGATCATACATTCATAATTAGAAGTTCATAATTAAACATAGTAAGGTTCAACAAATGTGCATATCGAGTCTTCATAACACAAGTTCAAATCGGATATTGCATGGTTCAAGAAGCGAAGTTCGGATAACAGCAGCTCAAACAAAGCGAATGGGGTTCATAGCAAAGGCTTAGGAAACCCTAATATAAAAGCTAACGAAAGCGTTATAAGGAACCTTTCTTTGAAAAGGTCGGAATATCATGCGCTTAAAGCAAATGAGAGAAAAGCAAGCGAATGAATGAACACGAAGATACAGCGTCGCGTCTCCTTCAGCGAATCTACGGATTAGGTTTGTTTAATACTTATTAGCATCATTAAAGTTATAACGGTTCATCGCATTAACATTCTTAGAGTTATAAGTATATTCTCATTTATAAACTTCATGCATTTGTAAGTGTATTTACCTCGATATCATATTTTATCTTCTAGTTTCTTAAACTCATATTCGGACCCGGACTTTAGCGATTTTATAAAATACTTACTTAGCTCAAATGAAATCAAGCAAAATCCAGAGGTTCCCATATGAGTTAGAGACTCTACAAAATTAGTGGGTTCTATTTCCATGCTAAATGGCCTACGGAAAATCATAAGTCCGGACTGTCGAGAAAGTGATCGAAAATACATAAAGTTTACACTTATTGGACCTGTTTAGACACCTTGGAAAAATTCCCAAAACTCCGAGAATTCATTTATATCCTAAATGTCACTCCTGTAAAAGGAGAGCTCCCAATTCTTTATGGTTTGAAAATTAAAATCAAACAATCCAACTAAATTTCAGACCCGTTTTCTCAGCTTTGACACTTGATCTTGTAAAATTCAAAAATCGACTTAGACAACTCAAATTCGACCAAACCACTTGGAAAACTTAACTAAGACATAAAATAAACTTTTCCCACAAAAACCCAGATTATTACACTTATAAATTGGATCTATAACACACACAAATTCGACATATGATCTGTCGGTTTAGGGTTTATTAAAACCATTATAATCACATGTTTAGACCATTAATTACACTTAGGGTTTTGGTTTGCATGTCTTTTACTAGTTTAACATGATCCACAATCTCTTACATGTTTGGCTACCACATAGGTTTATTCTAATATATTTTACGCAAACCTAACTCTTACTACATATCTTACATATTCCGTTTGCATGTTATATAAGGTCCGATTCATTATGTAGTTGGTTTCGGTTTCATATGGCTCGACACAAAAACATAAGCTTGGCTAAACAAGACATATTACAACATATTATAAAGTTAGATGTATCAAAGTGAGGCGAATAGAGCGTGATTATACCTTAGCTCGTTGGGAACAAAGTCTAAACACCAAGGGATTAGGTTCGGCCGAATAGAAAAGAAAAGAGAGAAGCAAACAAAACTAGGGTTCAAATTGTTTTAATGTGTTGTATATATAGTGGTAGTACAAAATTCGGTTAGGGCTTTAGGGGATGTGGGCTTGACCTCTTGATCAAGCGAACACAACAAACACCCATCTTGGGCTCTCGGCTCCATTGTCCAACCGAAAAAACACTCGGCCCAGTGGCTCTCGGCTTGAGTCCATCTCACCAAAACAAACGGCCCAACTTGGTTCACCATTAGCGAAAACAAGGCCCAAGCAGAATGGCCCAACTATTTAGCGGGGCGTTTAACTTTTCTTCGTACAATGTCGATCACGTACACATATTAGTTAAGTTTTAATTACATATAAGTTAAGTTTTTAATTTCGTTAAATGATTATAAATGTCTTGTATGTATTCTATAAATTTCGATTCCAAGGGTATTTTAGTCTTTATTATGCGTTTATATTTTTAGGGTTTTACATGTGACATATGGACCCTAAGCGTTAATCCGTAGAGCTTAAGATTTGATTGGTGAGGTTTGGGTAGATTCTAGGTTCATTATCATCATTTCCGTTCATGATCTTCATCTTGTTTCCTAACATTTGCTAATCGTTTAATGAACTCTTCAGATGGTCCAAACTCGAAGGAATGGCGACGACAACGGGGATGGTCATCCTAACTTCGAAGCTTTGATTGCACGATGCTCTGGCCCTTTGCTATGCAGAGATCGTTGCTACCATCACTATGCGTCGAAATGGCTAGCTCTTCCGGTGGGGTAATGAAGGTGGGGTGCCAACCGCTACACCCATTCATGTTTGGATCGAGCGCTTCAACAAACTTAAGCCAATCCTTTTTGCTCGGCGGTTTCACCTAATGATCTGAGGAGGGCTGGATCACGCATGGAAAGCTATTCAATGTGTTGGGTTGTGGTGACAAGGTGAAAACCGGACTAGCAACCTTGAACTCGGTGATGCCTAAAGCGGTGGAAGGCCTATCTCTTGTCAAAGAGAACTTTCTAGATACTTGTGCTTGGAATACTTTTAGGGATATCTTCTACAAGCGTTATTTTCACGAATCGAGCGACAGCGATATGAAAGGAGTACAATGCCATCACGTCAATTTGGATAGGAAACTTCTCATGAGTACATACAACGGTTTATGAGGTTGGTTGGGTTCGTGGGTGATATTCTTGGAGATCTGCGTCTTGAGCTAGGAAGTTCAAATGGGGTTGAAGAAATGGGTGTTGGGCGGGGTGATTAATAACGAGTACTGAAGTAGTTGCGATTGCGGATCTTGCCCGCAACATTGAGTTACTACATGAGGACCACAGCTTTAACAAGAGGAGCGAGGGGCGGTGATCGTATTCATCCTCGGTCGACGGGACCATACTCGGGGAGTTGGTCGATATGACCGGGGCGAGATTCCGGTCGTCGGGACCACAATTCCGTCGGAGGGTCGTCGAGACCCGAGCCGAGGAGTTAGAGTCGACACGACCGTAGCTATGACTCAAGACAGCGAGGCACTCGCCGAAGATTTGATAGATCGGTGGCGATCGTCGAAGGTCAGTGGCGACTTTCGAGAGGCGACATCGGGATCGATCATCTCGCGGCCTTATCATGATCGTTCGGCGACATCTTCTTCGAGGAGGACTTGAGGTGCTACCTCCTCCTCCAAAATGCTACATGTGGTAATGCACACGGGTTTTATCGTAAGCTTATCGGAGGTTGTTATCATTGTGAGAGCGGATCATATAAAACACGAAAATCTAAAACACGATTAAGACTAAAATACCCTTGGAATCGAAATTTATAAAATCGTAAAATATATTTATAACATTTATATATATTTTAAAACTTAACTTGAATAATTAAAACCTAACTAAAATATATTACGTGATCGATTTTTGATACGTGAAGATTTAACGTTTAGTAAATGATTTGGGTTGTGGTTGTTTTGTTCGATGGACCATAAGGCGAGAAGCCCATGGTGTGCGTGTGTGGGTGTGCTCGGTTGGGCCAAAAGAAACCCAATCCCTTTCAAGCCTAAATCAAATGTTACCACTATATATACAACACATAATCACAAGATTTGAACCCTAGTTTTATTTGCCTCTCCTTTTCTTTGTTTCCATTAGGTAGAGTCTCAACCCTTGGTGTCGAGATTTTTGCTCAACCAAGCTAAGGTATCATGCTTATTGTCTTCCTTGTTATACCATGCGTTTGTATAATGTGTCATGTTTCGTTTGGTCGAGTTATGTTTCTTCTTTTCTTGTGTCGAGCGTGTAAAACCAAAACAAAGGAAACCCTAATGATTTAAACCTTACAAGTATTAAAGAGTTACGTATGTAATATGTAATATTGAATCGGGTAATGGTTGTGTCGAATTAATAAAAGCCGAACCCTATGTATTTAGAACCCGAACCATGCTTAACATTGAATAAGGTGTAAAACATGATAACTTGAATGAGATAAGTATATAGATGAGTTAAGACTTGCGTTATAACTTGTTAATTGAAACCTAAGTTGAACCAAGTCATATATGAGTTTTAAAAGTATATTAATTAAGTAAAGGTTATGTAACGTAAACCCTAGTTTGATATATTAACTTGAATAAGGTATGCTAAACCCTAATAGTTGTGAATCGTGTCTCATATCGTGTATAATGTCTGAGTAATAAGTAACTTGTATGTCACATAAAATCATAAAAGTATATGGTAAAACATAAAAAGGAAAGATTATTTTGATGGCGTGTTAGGTTAAGTGGCAGTCGATAAAAGGCGTAACATGTAATTAAATGCCTATTAATGAGATATTAAAGAATGAGAAACCCTAAACTTTAATAAATGACATATGAACCTAATCTACGATATTAATTATAAAACATTTAAGTCTCATTTAATTATAAAACCAAAAATATTAAAAGATCATTTAAAGCGATTATGGAATCATTAATAAAATATCGACCATTAATGTATATAGGTTCGTGAAGAAGGAGTAATTCTTTGCTTTCCACATGTCTTCTTTTCGATCATTTGCTTTGGAATAAGGTCGGATATTCATGTCTTACTTTAAGACACTTATGTTATCGTCTGAGATATTACGACCTTTTCGATAAAGGTTTCTTATAATGTTTCGTTTTGTTAATTTTCATATTAGGATTTCCTAAGCCTTTGCTATGAACCCTAATGTGTCTATTTGATTATTGTACTATACGAACTTTGATTTTTGAATCATAAAACAATTGATTTTGAACTATATGACATGAAGACTTTGATTTTGAAACATGACTAAACATTTGATAAAATATGATCTATATCGATTATGACATTCTTATTTGACCTAAGATAGTTTGACACAGAGCCAATTATTAACTAGTCATGGGGTTCCATGTCAGGTAATCGATAAATGCACTACGACATGACTCTAGAGCGATAGAGTGAAGTTACTTGCGTCCCTTATATGATATTTGCTAAGAGCTCAATTTATGTTATATTATCAATGTATGTTTGTGGGGCGTATGGGTGCATCTAGATGTTATATATTATATATTATATGTTATATGTTATATGTTATTTGATGATTGATGTTGCGTGCATCTGCGTCCTTCGTAACTCTGGTGAGTCTCCCACATGTTGCCTTATGTGATTATGAATATTTTTATGATATGGCATATGTGTATGGGCTCGAGGTAGTTAGCTATAAAACTTATTCTTATATCACGATTTATCTTTCGAAATGATTATGATTTCACTATCTTTCTTTCACTTTATTTACGTATTCGTTCTCGTTTCGTATTCGTTTTGCTTGTATATCACATTCCTTTGGGCTTTTGAAGCTCGGCGCATTTCTTTTCTTTTTGGCGGTATCTAAGCATTGAGCTAGGTATTGCTTTGGGATGAGTCTTGGTGGACTTACCTTAGAGATTTTATCTTTCATCTTATGATACCATTTAGACTTTATATTTTAGACATTTCATTTGGAGTTTATTTTCATTTGGGACCAATGTATTGAAGTCTTTTGACTTGGATTATTCCAATATTTATGTTGAGATTTCTTTTGGATATTTATGTTTGCTTTGATATGACACCATTACTTGTGATTCCTTTACCCTTGTCGGGTCGGGGCGTTACAAATCATAAGGTGAAGAACTGCCCCAAACAGGCATCGGTTGCTCCATCAAACTATTTCAAACCACCTCCCACCACTGGACGAGTGTATTCGGTCACTCGAGTCGAGTGGAACAAGGCGTCGGTACTATGCGGCACTATGTATTTTGGTGATTCCACTGCTTTTGTTTTGTTTGATACTGGCGCGAACATTCTATCGTATCGGTAAATTTTGCTAAGGCTCAAATTATCTCCAACACCACTAATGAATCATTTATCTATATCAACCCCTATGAAAAATCATGTACTTATTGACCATGAATATGTGATTGTCCCTACATTTCGATGATGGTATTCGTTGATTAATCTTCTTCCTCGGATATGTTTGATTCGATATTATTACGGGTATGGATTGGTTGGCCTTGCATAGAACTACTATTGGTATTATGCTCGAAATGTTATCTTTGGTAATATTCACTTTGACTGATTTTGTTTATCATGGTGCTCGACATGCTCAAGTCGGTTAAGATCATCTCGGCTGAAAGCCCGCACTCTCATTTCTCATGGTTGCCTTGGTTTCGGCATCCATCAAGGATACTTCCTTGGAAGTTCCGACTATTGAAAATCTTTACGTTGTCTTGAATTCTTTGATGTTTTCTGATGAACTTCACAGGCATTCCTCGGCTAGGAAGTTGAATTTGGCATTGATTTGATTCACGGTGCAGAACCTATATCTAAAGCTCCTTACCGTATGACACCAATTGAGTTGAAAGAATTGAAGGGCAGTTGCAAGAACTATTGGAGAGCGGCTTTATTAGGCCTAGTGTTTCACGCAGGGGCGCACGGTGTTATTGTTAAGAAGAGGATGGGAGTATGAGGTTGTGTATTGATTACATGAGTGAACCGTATCACTATCCGTAACCGATATCCTCTTGGCGCATCGATGACTTGTTTGATCGGTTGCAAGGTGCAAAATTTTTCTCTAAGATTGATCGAGGTGCGGTTATCATCAATTCGTGTGAAGGAGCAAGATGTTCCTAAGACCGCGTTACATACTTGTTATGGTCATTATGAGTTCACAGTTATGCCTTTTGGTTTGACTAATGCGCTACTAGTTTTATGGATCTTATGAATCGTGTTTTCCACGAGTACCTCGATAAATTTATGTCGTCTTCATCGTTGACATCCTTGTGTATTCTAAGAGTGAATGAGCATGAAGCGACCTTCAATTGTGTTGGAGATTCTTGACGGCGAGTTATATCAAAATTTTCTAAGTGTGAATTACAGGTGAGCAAGTTGCTTTCCTTGGTCACGTGGTGTCTGCGATGGTATCAAGATGGACACATCTAAAGTAGAGGCTATCACAAAATGGCGAGACCTACTCTGATGTAGATTAGAAGTTTTACGGGCTTCTTTGGTTATTATCGTCGCTTTGTTGAGGTTTCTCGATTGGCGTTACCTTTGGCGCAATTGATGAGGAAAGGAGAAAGTTTGAATGAGCGGAGGGCGTGAGCGAGTTTGAAGAGTTGAAAGCAGTTGGTTCTGCGCCTATTTTGACACTTCCATGGGTTCGGAGGTTTTCAAATTCTGACGACATCGAAGAAAGGTTTGGGTTGTGTATTGATGCGGCATGGTAAGGTGATTGCCTATGCTTGAGGCAATTGAAATCGTAATGAAGAATTATCTTACGCATGATTTAGAGTTAGGCTGCAGTTGTTTTGCCACTTAAGATTTGGAGGCATTACTTATGCGGTGAGTCTTGTGATATCTTCTGGGACCACAAAGTTTAAAGTATATATTCACACAAAAGGAGCTCAATATGAGGCAGCGGAGATGGTTAGAGCTTCTTAGGATTATGACACGAACATCCGGTATCATCCGGGTAAGGCTAATGTAGTTCTTGATCTGTTGGCGAAAGTCGGGTATGATTGCTAGTTTGGAATTGAACCCGAGGGTTCTTCACGATCTTGAGCTTATGGATGTGGAATTTTGTTTAGGGGTTATGATGGTTATTGGGCTAGTTTGAAGGTAGAGTCCGACCTTATGTTCTGATTAAAGGCTCGAGAGGATGATGGTGAGCTTTGGTCGGTGGTTGAGAATATCGAGGCGGGTAAGCGGTGAGTTCGATGTTGATGGTTTCGTTGTATGGTATGAGGTCGACTTTGTGTTCCTAATGATCACCTTTGCGTGAAATTTGTTTTGTCTGAGGCTCATGGTTCCTTTCACTATCCATCTGGTTCTACCAAGATGTATCGGGATCTTAAGCAGCATTTATGGTGGAATGGTATTAAACAAGATGTGGCTTCGTTTGTGGCTAGGTGTATGACCTGTCAGCAGGTTAAGATTGAGCATCAGAGGGCTAGTGGTTTGTTGCAGCCGTTAGATATTCCTACATGGAAGTGGGAAGAGATCTCCATGGATTTTGTCACGGGTTTGCCTCCTACTCGGAAAAGACATGATGCGATTTGGGTAGTTGTTGATCGACTAACCAAATCCGCTCATTTCTTACCTATCAGGAAAGATTATCGAGTTAGTAGATTGGCGGAGATTTTTGACAGAGATTATTAGATTGCATGGTACTCCCTCTTTGCTATTGTTTCCGATAGAGATCCGCGTTTCACGTCACAATTTTGGAAGAGTCTGCGAGCTTGGGGCGCTGCGTCTTAAGTTCGATCTGCTTTTCACCCTCAAGGCAGATGGTCGGACGAAGAGGACCATTCGAGACTCTTGAGGACATCTTTGAGGGCTTGTGCATTGGAATGGATGGGAACTAGGATGAGTATCTGTGCTTGGTGGGTTGCCTACAACAATAGTTGGCACGCTAGTATCGAGGGAGCACCGTATGAGTTGTTATATGGGAGGAAATGTAGGCACTATTCTTTGGGATGAGGTTGGTGAGCGTTTGATTGAAGGTCGAACTCATCGAGATTACTAATGAGAAGGTGGCGATTGCTAGGGAAAGATTGAAGGAGGCTCGTTCACGGCAAAGAGTTATCTTGATAAGCATAGGCGCGACAGGTTTAGTATTGGTGATCGTGTTTTTACGAAAGTCTCACCATTCCGTGGTGTTAAGCATTTTGGAATCAAGGGCAAGCTCGGTCCTCGATTCATCGGACCTTCGAGATTACGGATCATGTTGGGAGGTTTCCCGTTTAGCTCTACCTCCTCGGTTATCTCATGTCATGATGTGTTCCAGTATATCTGTGCGGGGATACAACTATCATCCGTTACCGTGGTTTCCTATCCTTTGGATCGATTCAAGTGGGATATGTCCTTACCGAAAGAACCGAAGCTATTTTAGATCGGCGAGATCGAGTCATGAGAAACAAAGTAATTCCGTTTGTTAAGATTCTTTGGAAGAATCACCGGGCGTGAAGCTACAGGGAGACCGAGGAATCTATCAGAGCTAGTTATCCACATTTCTTTTCATCATCGGTATGTCTTCGTTTATTGCTTTGTTTCATCTCAATTTTCGAGGACGAAAATTTTCTTTTAGAGGGGAAGAGTTGTAAAACCCTAAAATCTCAAACGCGTTAAATGACACTTTTGCCCTCAAACTTAATAATTATGTAAACTCCCGAAACACGTCAACATCATTTAAACAATTTGTCTTATAAATAATATACACAAATAATGAAAGTATTTAACTTATGATATTAAGTAAATGTACACAAATAAATAAACTCTAAGTAACAAATAAACATTACAATGTGTACACAATTCACCTAGACTTGAAAGAGGACTACATTCATAGTAAAATGGTTAAGTTGGAAAGTCAATATTTTGGTCCTCCCTCCTCCTTGATGGCCGGCCTCATTCACTCCACATTTACTCTCTATATCAATTTCAATTATCCTCATTTACACCTATCCTTTCATTTCAAAAACACACAAGAAAAACCCTAAGTCTCTTCTTCTCCAAAAGTGGCGGCTACCTATTGTTTTTCTCCTATTCCATCTGAAAATCAAACAAACAAGGTGTTTCTAGGAGGCTTGTGATTGTGTGTGATTGATTGGTGGGCGTTGTGATCGTGTTTGGTTCAAAAGGAAGCTTGGACGTGGGTGTTTGTTTTAGGTCGTGGGGTTCATATAGCCAAGGGAGGCTTGGTTTAGATCGTGGTTGTTTGGTTCTTGTTCCTTGTCACGTACATGCTACGGGTAACGTATCATCATCTCTAGTCTCTTCCTCCTTGTTTTCTTGTTCAATTCGTGGCCATGGAGTCATTTTTAGGGCTTGTTATATAAAAATGGAACACATAAAATGATGAATATGTTTGTCACATGAAATGATAAAATGGATTACATAAAATCATGATTCTAAACCTATATGATTTGAATGATATGTGACATGTTAATCTTTATACAAAACTGATTTGGGTCTCTCATTTAGTCGACATATATGGGATATATTAAAAGGGTTTAACGAGCTTATGAAACTATGTGATTACGTATGTGATAATTGAATCGATAACGAATGATTTACGAGTGTGTTTTGATTATAATATGGGGCGTACAAAATGGTTTTGATGAAGGATGTCACGACCCAAATGGGTATTGCTTAATGTGTTGTGTAATCTTATGATAATTAAGTCAAAATGTGTTAAAACCTATACGTTAATCATAATCTAAAACTAGGGTTTTGTATTACATGATTTAATAAAGTTAAGGGGTTGTTTTATAAATTATGAAACTTGATGGATTAACTTGTTAATATATTAACTAAATGGATTATATGAGTAAAATGAGTAAACTTACTATAATTACACTTTTAACCCTATACTTTGCATTATTGACATTTTAAACCCTAAACTTTTGTAACTTGTCATAAATGATCCTAAAATCATAATAATACTCATTTTCATTAATTAACTTGAGATAAGTAACTAAAGTTACTAATTATGGAAACCTGCTATTTATAGAAAGTTACTAATTATGGAAACCTGCTATTTATAGAAAGTTACTAATTATGGAAACCTGCTATTTCTGGAAAGTTGCTAAAAATAGAAACCTACCTAAAATAGAAAGTTTCCTAAAATAGAAAGTACTTAAAATGGAAAGATTACTAAAATTGGAAACTTGCTAAAAATGGAAAGCCGTCTTAAACGAGTGATCTGATTCTTATAGAACGTTATCTAATTCGTATAGGTTCGGGCGACGCGATTGATCTCCTTTCTTGACTTTACTTTCATTGTTGATTGCTTCGAATAAGGTACATATATTCTGACCTTCTCATCAGGTTTCTCATGAACTCTTTGCTCTCCATTGCTATTGCTATTGACCTTTGATAATTGATCCCTTTAATATTGATTCTTCTTATATTGATTCCCCTTGCTATTGAACCCTTGTTATTGAACCTTTGATATTGGACCTCTAATAATTGAACCATTGATATTGGACTATTGATATTGAATTGTGAACTATTAATATTGAACCTTTGATATTGATTGACCTCCATATTGTATACTTGTACCTATTGCATTGATCTGTCAGTTGATACCCGAGCCATTAACTAGGCATGGGGGTTCCATGTCCGTGTCATTGATGCACCAATGGCATGACTCCAGTGTGTACGAGTGATGTTACACACCGTCCCCATTATTGTATTGATTATTGCGCGCTTCAGATATATATTGTATTGGCCACTATTGTATTGCAGGGGGCGTATGGATGCATCCTAGATTTGTATTATATTGATTGATTGTATTGATAATGTATTGGTGATGCGGTGCGTGTGTGCATTACACCCCCTCACATATTGGGAGCTGATCACTCCACTGGATACTTGAGGTCTCCCCTCTTATTGGATTGGTATTCCGAGGTCACCCCTCCGAATACATTGGCTACTATTGATATTGGACTGCTATTGATTGATTGTATTGCATTGATTGTTGGCTTGTGGTGGATAACTGACCCCTTTCATTGTTTCCTTTACCCTACTCTATATTGTTTCACTTCATTTCTTATCGTTTTTTTTCTTGACTTCAGTTCCTCATTATTGCTATTGTATTGTTATATCTGTTCACTTGGCTTTTAAGCTCGACCACATTTCTTTTCTGTGGCGGGTTATTAAGCTAGGAGTCAGGGGCTTTTCTTGGGATTGAGTAGGATGCTATTGTGGATTTGCCTTAGTCATCTTAGACTTTGATTACTATTGTTATCTGTTTTGGAGATTAGACATTTTATCGTTTCATTTCATTGGACCCTTTGGAACTTTTGTCTTTATTCAAGTCGTGTTGACTTGTTACCTTTAATAAATTTATAAGACTTCCGCTTGCATGGTTTATATGTATTGTTCTGATTTGGCACCATAAATGTGATACTTTTACCCTTATCGGGTTGGGGTGTTACAGGCATAGTACCTACACGGGGCAAATTATTTAATGTATACTAGCAGGGTACCCGCGCAATGCGGCGGCGAGTACCCTATGACTAAATTTTATGGCGAGCAGATATTTTTAATTTATATTTTTTTTCTAACAATAACTTTACGTATTTTAATAACTTAAATCATGGATTGGCAACTCTTTCTTAGTTATATGAGAGTACTCACTTTAAAGTTAAATATTTTTTTTTCTAACAATAACTTTAGGTATTTTAATTTCCGGTGAGCGAAGTCTTTTAAATTATTAACTTTTTTATAATAAATGTACAAAACTTCATGTCGGAATAACTTTAACTCTTAAGTAGGGTTGTGTTTTGATTTTCTTTAACCGAAATAAGAAAATAATATAGCAAATTTGTTATAGTTGTTTTTTTATAATGATCGGATATTAAAAAGAGATGTGAATCTCGCATATCGATGACGGGTTATTGTTCAAAATTAAATATAAAAAATAAATCGTTAGAAAAATTGGTAACAAAGTTTGAACATATTTGCATCTTTAGAAGATTGACCCAAATAAGAAATAAGGTCCAATGAAATCAAATGTATCTAATGTGAATTACGTTTAACATTTTTCATATAAAAAATATAGCCCAATAACTTTTAACCCTAATATCACACCCTATATAAAACTAACTACCCTATTTTTGTTTTGCTAAACCTAAACTCACTCCACTACAAATGAACGCCTACCAGCCACCAAACTTTTTCTCAAAATCAAACACAGTTACAAACATTCGTCCTTTTGGTTCTTATATTTTTTTCTTTTGCTTTGTAGCTCGAAACACAAACACACAACACTTGTAACATTTTTATGTTGTTGTTATCTTTTTATCTGCGAAGGACAAACCACAACATTTGGCTTCTGGATCTTGAAAAAGGTCTCGGGTAGGGTGTTTATTTTGATTTCGTTTTATGTTTGTTTCACCGGGAGATAGAAGTAATGAGACGGATTTGTTTTTGTTCTTCTTATAACTTTCAAATACAAAAAGAAGCTTTGCTTCAAATAGATCTGTGATGAATTGCCTTTCGAGTGACAACTATCTTTGAAGATATGTGATGAGTTGTCCTTGTGTGAGATCTGAGATCTTTTTTGTGTTTATTGTCTAATAAACTCAAACAAACACCCCTTTTTGGTTTTCTGCTGTTATAAACCGGAGCACCAAACAAATTTTGTTTGGTTTCTTTTTGCTAAAGTTCAAGATCCAAAAGAAGATCTAGGCTAGGTACCTGTTATGTTTTGGTGTTCATTTTGTGTGTTGTTCATTGGACAGAAGACAAAACATAACATATTTAAAGTTCTTGTATCATGATGGGTTGCTTTAGATCTTTAAAGTTCTTGTATCATGAATAAACAACCTGAGATCTTGTTCTTTCTCATTTATATTTCGTGAGGTGGGTCGTTTGTTTATGATGTTGTTTTTCGTAGTTAGGTAGTTCAAAGATGGGTTTAATTGGTTGTGGTTTTATTGTTGTTGATAAATAATATGGGTTGTTTGTTGTTGGCTATTTGATTTCGTGCTGGGATAACATGGGGTGAGGGATTTTTTAAAGAGGGTGAGAGCGTGTTTCTATACAGAGTGAAGATCTTTGCTCAAAAAAAAACAGAGCGAAGATCAGAGGATTGAAGATGGTGTTGTTTTTTTATTTTTAGTTTTGAGAGTGGTATAATTTATATGAACATTAGAGGCTGTTACATTCTTATAAAATTTATGACATTTAATTTTCGTGGTTGTTACAAGTTTATGGAATTAAAGACAATTAATTTTCAGGCCAGTTACAGGTTTATAGAATTGATGACACTTCTTTCCATAATAAGTAACTTTAAAAATCTGAATTTTAAGCCTTTCCACTAATAAAAGTCTCAAATGCATTATAAGGTATTAAGATATCGTATTATGATATATATATATATATATATATATATATATATATATATATATATATATATATATATATATATATATATATATATATATATATATATATATATATATATATATATATATATACATATATATATATATATATATATATATATATATATATATATATATATATATATATATATATATATATATATATATATATATATATATATATATATATATATATATATATATTATATATATATATATATATACTAGTGGTAAATATATATATATATATATATATATAACCCGGCAATGGCGCATGTCTTATAATTATTGTTGGCATAATTTGCTATAGCGAAAGAAGGAGGGTAATCGTAAAGAAGGAGTGCAACTAAGGTGGAACTTTTCGACCTTGATGTGTGGTCTTGAGAGGCAAGAAGATTCATGACATATTATGCGAATCTCTTAGCCCTCTTTAGACCGCTTTGGAAACACATTCACTTGTGTTCATTGTACACCTCGGCTCTTTCCCAAAGACTTGATCAAAATCTTGATTATGGTGGCATCCTGGAGCTGAACCAAGAACCTCCATAGCATAAATATCATCAACCGTCAAATGTGCCTTATCCCAAGGTTTCTTTACATGTTCCAACACGGGTTACTAATTTGTGTCAAACTCATATCTCTTTATAAAACTCTATCATCCTTGTCATCCATCAAACACTCTATGTTCATAGGTGCCTCGGATTTTCACTTGAGTACCTTCTTTAGTTTTTCACATGTAGCACAAAGCCTCGTGCTAGCCTTCAGTATTCGAGCACATCAATTTAGGAATCTACCTTAAACTTTGCAACAAAGTGCTAGAATAAAGCCTCATCAAAATCCCTTTCTTAAAGCATCTTTGAACAAAGCCTCATCAAAATCCCAATACCTTCAATTTCCTTTCTTAAAGCACAGTATGCATGCACTGCATGCTAGCATGTCCAACATCAACAAGCGCTATGTTGAGCTGCTCATTCTCCGGTAAATTAGTCTTGTAGATACTATAAGCCAAAGCAATAGTGGTTATTTCGCATCAACCAAAGAGAATGCAACCCGGCTATTATAGCAACATCCATCACAATCCTTCTTTGAAGATCGATGAAATAAATAGGTATCCCAAATACCACATATTTTACCCAACCAATTATATGCAAGATAAGAAACAAATTCAATATAAAGTGTATGCCTAAAAATGATCCCATTCGATTGTTATCGCATTAGTTGCTTCTTCAACTGTCTTCATCTCACAAATGCAAACTTCTTTGATGATTAATGTACACATTGACTCTTGCATCACACCCTCCAAATCAAGGTCTTCGATTCCACGAGTGAGTTGTTCATTGGTTTGAGCATCACCTCTCCACAACCATAACCGCTAAGCTCTTTCTCCTGTTTTTCTCGCTCCGAAAAGGCTTTCTCAGTCCACAAGGTTATAAATAAAACTTTATATCTCTGAGAAAGATTCATATGACATGCTTATAGACCATTGATGCAAGATGTAGCCGATAGATACAATCCGTATATTTAGCATTTTGTGCAAACCAAAACGTTTCTGTATTAATAATCTATAAAACTTTCTAATAAAAAGCTTTAGATAGTATATAGTGTAACTCATTAACTTCAATTGTTTTTCTAAGGAAAAGGGTCTTCAATCGATTGCTCTTCATTCTTTTACTGCTTAAAGTTTTCTTCTTTGAACATGGATGGTTTTAGTCAGTTTGGTGGTTAAACAAATCTACTATAGGCCTAAACTTCATCCTACACTTGTCAAACCTGAACTGCATGTGCATGCCTAATTATTGGGAAAGAGAAGTGAAGAGGAAGAAAACATGACACGCAAAAGGAATGGATCTCTTCCAAGCCGAGGGCCAATGACACAACAATCAAATCTTTCCAAACACTTATCAACTTCAAGAAGAACCGAGTTGATATTGATTGTTTGTCTTTGTTTCGTAAATTCACAAATTTCGAACCAATTCAAGATTAATTGAAATTTTTTGAGATCTTATGTATCAACATAAGTTAAAGCAGGTGACTTAAGCTCTAAATACTTCTTCGTTTACTTATTATCTTCCTAATTGATATACTATATCCGGTGGAGTCGCTCCAAAGTTTTATTAGTAGTAAACACTGAATGAGATTTAGTTGAATTTGATAAAACTCGGCGTGTTTAGTGTGTGTCTATTTCTAAAATCACACTATCAAGCTTAAAAGTAATATAAATCACATTGAGTTATTTGCACACAAACCGGTCTAAATTTCCCCAATGCATCAAACCAAAATATATTGAGCAGTTGCAACATCGAAGTTGGCGATCTTCTTTTGAGCTCCCAGAGAGGGTCCAACATTATGGGAGATAGGCATACTGACCGCTCTGCGGCGGAATTCTACATTCCAGACTCGACTAAATGTATACTAACAAGTTTCTTGTCAATGATCATAATAGGTGAATAATATTCAATTTGCTCATAAAGCTTTTGAAAGTAAGACAATAAGATATATATGAAATATATTATCATGCAGGTTTAGACAATACGGATTATGGAAAAGGTATGCAACGCTATACCCTGACAATGAATTGGTTTTCAAGATTGGTCAAGACAATTACAAAAAAGACTGGTTCTTCGCACATGTCAACCGGTAAGTTGATGTGTGACTTATTTTTTCAACCAATTTACATAAGGTTTTTGCATCTGAACTTAATTATGTTTTGTAGAAAGGAAGTTGACAACATGTATGAAAAAACAACATAGACGGTGAAGTTTAAGCTAAAGAACGTTAACAGGAATGGAACTCATACACTAAGATTGGCTCGCATTCCTTATAGCAGCTTTTGGATCCGCAGTATTTAGAACTATTTATTTTGTCAATCTAGCGAACTTTAAATATTTCAAGATGCTTTCGGAAAATTTACTTTTTGGTTCTTCAAAAATCTCATCATACCAAATCACTTATATTCTTATCATAATTCAACAAATATGATTGGAACAGAGAGAGAGGCACATTTGTTTAATTTATGTTGTCTCGACTTTCAACAAATATGTACTATTACTACTCCATAATTGGTATAAGGATTGTAACTAATCTTTCCTTTTTAGGTTTGAGTTAACGATCCAAACACGGATAAGCCACTATTTTCAACCTGGAGTAATGGGGAGACAATGCAATAGCAAGGCATGGTATACATGGGTTGTATTGGTTATTCAACATAGATATAATCCGTTTTCTAACGTTTTGTTCGTTTTAAATCCGTTTTCTTACGTTTTGTCCGTTTTCTTATGTTTTGTCCGTTTTGTTCGTTTTGTCCGTTTTCTTCGTTTTGTTCGTTTTCTAACGTTTTGTTCATTTTGTCCGTTTTCTTACGTTTTGTCCGTTTTGTCCGTTTTCTTACGTTTTGTCCGTTTTGTTCCATTTTTCACGTTTTGTCCGCTTTTCACGTAAAAAGGGACAAAATGTAAAAAGGACAAAACGTAAGAAAAAGGAACAAAACGGACAAAACGTGAAGAAAAACGGACAAACGTTAGAAAACGGACAAAACATAAGAAAACGAACAAAATGGAACAAAAATGGACAAAACGAAGAAAACGGACAAAACGTAAGAAAACGGACAAAACGGAACAAAACGGACAAAACGAAGAAAATGTACAAAACGGACAAAACGTAAGAAAACGGACAAAACATAAGAAAACGGACAAAACGAAACAAAACAGACAAAACGTGGGAAAGTTTTTAAATTACTGCGGAGAAAACGCCATATAATTGACAAAATAAATGCAGAACCCGGTTTCACGGAGGAGTAATGTATAATTACATACGTTTAGAAGGTCCTCATCTATGGTGTTCCGCCGGTCATGTATGCATTTGATTTGAGTTTCGAATAGTCCATTTGTTTTGGCTTTGAGGCGTTACAAATTGTATGTTCAAACATGCTTACATATCTATGATATCTAAATATAAGAAAGGTTATATTGTGTCAGAACTTGTAGTATAGTCAATAACGATCTAAAAGTGACGCTAAGTAGATGATGAGATATTTATGTAATTAGTGTCTCGATTGATTCTGTAACACTTTGACTAATGTTCTAATGTACAATTAAAGGCCTTAAGGGACGACAAAATTTTATAACAGGCGGGTGCATGAGTACATGTAATCTATAGGTGACTACACTTAAAGCCGAAACCACCTTTACTATATCCTCATGTTAATTTTTCTGCATATAATATCAATCCACCTACACGCAAAGCTAGAACCTTGTTGGTTAAGCAGATCGCTGGTTTAGATGATTTGCCAAATATTAAATTTCAAAGAGCCGTGACGACAAACCTGTACTTCTGGATATATGAACCAATTAAAGAAATTGCCTAAGTTCCAAGAACATCAGAACTTAAATAGTAACAGTAGGAATGAAACATTGACAAACCTTTCAGTATAGGCCATTATCTCATAGTGAAAAATGGAGAAGTTCAAAGCCAAGCCATGTCTGATTGGATTAGTAGGCGGAAGATCTGATTCAGCAATAGCAGTTGCAGCCTGAAACATGATAAATAAGCGAACTAATAAGAAGCTCATGACTTCAGTTTGTCTTTGATTCTACAATGAAGAACATCAAGAATCCGCTTAATGGTGTTCAGAAAAGTACCCAACTGCACATGACGAAACCTCAAGTTAGCTATATTGGTATAAGACGTAAATTTATGTATCACGATTTAAAGTGTGTATATATATATCTCTCACCTGATTAGGAATGGTGTATGGAGCATTTGATTGTCTTGTTAGTTTCTGTACTTGAATTCCGAGCCTCTTGGGTATGCTATCTTTCAATGGTGTTAAAATGTCTGCATACTGTCTTTTGAGTGCTTTCATTATTGCTCTTTCCACATTTGCAGCCGCCTATTGTGTGTACAATTGAAAAACAATTAGCATAAGAAGATATCATTCATTTAATCATTACAAACTTATAAATTGGTTTTAGTTATGACTTACATTCTCCAAGATCAATGTGTACTGAGGCCACCGAATGATTACAACTTCATACTCACTCAACATTTCTTTGATTTTATCGTATAATTCTTCAACAAACGGTGAAGTAGAATAGTTTGTGATTACACCAGCCCATGGTACCTTTTCGGCCTTGCATAAGTCCAGTAAACAGAGTGGTAGTTTTTGTTTGCCCATGGTTACTATAAAAACATTTAAGGACATGAAGATTCATAATGAAGAACTTTGGGTAATTTATACTGAGTTTATAATAAGTATCAATTGGAGCTTATCAACAATTAGAAAACTTATCCAGAAAAGTTTTTGCTTTACTAATCGAGACATCTGGTTGTTGAGCTCAGCACTCAAAGAGCAATCACAAAGGGCAGGGCTATAGAGGCTAATGATAGTCAACAATATTTAGCAATCTGAGAGAATGAAAAGATCGTAGTCACACATTCACCTTTCATGATCTATTCTTATTGTCTCACAAAAGGTGACTCATGTCACCACTCCAATCTTTTACACTCTTCAGTATACAATACAATGTCGAGTACCATTCATCGCCTCCTTACTCCTTGTGATGGTTCATTGTACATGTTGTCTTCCCCACGGGTTTATTTATGAGTAAAGAACTCTCATGTTTCTTCCATCACCCCTGATAAAATGTTATGTGCACATGTATTCTTCATATATTCTCTTCAACTATATGGTTTTAATTTAGGGTTTGGGTGTGTGATCTTTGTAGTAACCAAACTAATTATACTAATAACTAAACTAATCAAACTAATAAATTGAGATATTCGAGTTCCCAAACTTATAACACAAAGCAGATAAAACACCCCAAACAAAGTATACAACAACATACAATGAAACTATATAGATCCTAGCATCTTGAACATAGTTTAAAATGCATGTCTCAAGAGCTTAGTAGCTTAGGTTTGAGCATTGAACTATTTAAAAGTCAATTACATGTTCTTCCATCCGCCGCCTCCATACATCCCGAATTTCCACCTAAGCTAACCATTAACTCCTTTTACACCTTTCACAACTTCTACTTCATCAGCGGTCACCACCCTTATCGGAGCGGGTTTGGGTTTTCAACTTCCTTGATCCGAGAAATTCAAACGCCAACAAGATCCGCGTCAAGTCATCAACCTGATTTTGACTTCCTTCAACTTTTCAAAGACCAACAACCATGTAAATCGGTTCTCGGCCAATTGCTTAGCTTAATCAGGTTTTCTAAGTCGATGTATTCCTAAGTGCAACGTGAAGCTCAAAGTTAGCTTTATCGCTCTTTCTTTCATTAACCTAGCTACCCTCCGCCTGCAAGAAGTGCTCGGTTTTTAACGACCCAACTAACAATGAGTTGATTGAAACCCTAAACACGAAGATTCAGAATGAAGAACTTTTGGTTGATTTCGCTGAGCTTACAATAAGTATCTATGGGATCTTATCAAGGATAGAAAACCGTAATTAAGAAAATTTACTCATATAGATACCCTGTTGAGGAACTCGGTACCAAGAGCCATCATGAGAAGGAAAGTGATTGTCAAGATGAATGATAGTCATCATCACGCCCTTAACTTCGAAACACAGGCTTTCACCTTCGCAAGCTTTCGCGACCGCTCGGATGGTCCACACAGATCGCATCGCTCCTTCACTGGGACTGGTACACAAGCATAGTTAAAGAGTTATGACCGTAAAAGTTGTAAATATTTCTATTAGACTCGTTTGAGATAAAAGACAACAAAACTGATCCAATCATAAGTAACTTGCATGGCTATTAGTGTAAACCTTTACATCTTTACCTAAGATATTCAAGAGATGTGCAACCTTCGGCAATGGCTATGACGCCCACATCGGTGACCCGCACACACCTTTAAGAAAGATTTAATAGAATAGAACATTAGAACAAAAAAACATGTCATAATTTATATCGTGTAATTTTGGAGAACAAAAGATTACCATGTCAAATTGAGAGTACGGATATTTTTGCATTTTGCAATATAGAAAAGCCCTTCATCAGATAGATTCAGTTATTAAAAAGTGGAGATGATAGGACTTTATGCTTCAAAGGCAATTGAGTGTAACGTCAATGAAGATTGGTGTAGGTGCAAATTGAGCAGCTACTGCTGCAGTTTCTTTTCTTCATAAACATGGCTTCATTTATCCTCTTGATATCACATGTTTCAAGCAGCCAATAACAGACAAACGTGTTTCGATAAAATTGGAGTTATAATTCTTGAAGATGGAATAGCTACCACGATACAAAGAATGAAACATAGGTTTTTATTTGTCTTCTTATTGGTTGCCACACTAAATTTGAAACTGCGGTATGGGATGCGGTATATGTATGTCTTAGCGATTTCTACCATCCGTCATTCCAAAGAATGAAATCGGGCCATTCACCATCGTGAAAGCAACATCGCTTTTTCTTCTTTAAGCATTCGAAATGACAATGCATCCTTGGAGCTTCTCTAGTTGTAGTGGTTGTCTTGGAACTCCGACCACTTCGAATCTTTGTTTCTTGTAAAGTGCATGTAACTATGAATCTTCTATGTCGGTAATCGTATAATCAAGTAAGGAGATAGAAGTGCTTTTAAAGACTCATGAGAAATTCCTAATGCATTTTCATGTGAATGCTTAATTTCATCAAAGTTGTTTGAAAATCCTTGCTTTGACCCGTGTGCTTCTTCTTCTTCTTCATTAAAACTTGTACTTATGCTGCAATTGGATTCAATTGTACTCGGTACACAACTCGACCCTTTATCATGAGTTTCTTCCATGATTACGCATACAGGAATTGAAAGCAATACATATAGCTGACTGAGTAAATGCAGGAGCAATTAGTATTATATTCACTTAAAATTTAGGACAAAAGGAACAAATATTTGGCTAATATAAGTCGTTAAGACCATATACAATATATATTTGGCTGATGTGTTTACATATTTCAATATATAGTAAACAAAGAAATGTCAGAAAATTTAAATTATAAAAGCGTAATAAAATGAAGCATAAATAAATAAACATGCAACGGAAGAAGCTTACAATTAAATGTGAAACGGAACAACGAATGAGGTTGAATAAGCATCAATCTTGTATATGTTTCACCACAATGAGAAGCACACGCCGAGTTCGGATGGAAAAGCAAAATATTAGACGTGATGTCGAATGAACTCATACAATTCAATGTAAACATCAAGCGCCCGTTTAATCATAAAAGTCTTAGTAACAATATTACATTATCGTATACAAACACTAATATTGTTTAATGTATAATTTTTAAAATTGTGTTGTGATTTAATCTATTTAGCTACTGTGAGAAATCGAGCTGATGACAACTTTAATAACAAAAGAACACATACCATGAGCACAAAGCCGACGAAGCCTCCTTAAAATAAGAGCAACATGGCATCCAAACGCTCCCTTATAAGAATGAGCTAAATCAACTACTAAATACCTGATAAAGAATTTAACAATGTGACTATTTAGCCAAAGAAACTGTTGGATACAATAGAATAAAACTTCAAAAGATTACATGAGGTATCTTCTCGACAATTACCTGTAACAAAATGTTCTCATCAATTAACATTTAGCAGCAGAGATAAATCAAGCATATGTGATGTAAACTCGCTCGTTATGCTTATATAAAAGCAAACAATAATGAAAATGTAATCTTGTATAAAATTAATAAACTATTTTACCTCCCGCAATTTAAGAATAGAATCTAGGGTTTTCTTAGACGCAGTCAATGAGGTCTCGAATATGCTTCTTTAACTCCTTCATCGACCGAAAAAGAGCTTCGGATTGGCTCTCGCAAACAAAGTGATCATGGTTAACGACATAAGAACTCTTTGAAATTTTAACCAAAAAAATAACAAAGCATACAAAGAGAACCAACCAAGGTTCATAAGGCTATATATATATATATATATATATATATATATATATATATATATATATATATATATATATATATATATATATATATATATATATATATATATATATATATATATATATATAGTCGTCGTGCATGCCATGAGCTTAAAGCAATAATAACTATCAGGATGATGATGGAGCACATTGCAATTATCCTATAAACTGTATTGTCCACTACTATTTACAAACCTATGAATTCACTCAACTTTTGTGTTGACTTTTTAGCATGTTTATCTCAGGTTCGAAAGGAATTAGCTGGCATGTGAAAGTGCATGAAAAATATTTTGAAGACGATGCATATATTATCATTCGAAAAAATTTACAACTTTTATGTTGTACATGTTGTAAACTTGTGAGACCTCTTTGTAAACTCTGATATTTTAATCGAATGATAATTTATTTCAAAACACCTCATTTAGAGTTGTTTTCTGTAACTTGTACTGTAACCCATGAAGTAGTACCCCGATGAGACTATCTTTCGCTGCGATAATTTTGGGGGTGTTACATAATATCACCGTCCGTTTGTCAAAAGTTATTTTTTAATCGATTTTTCTTTTATAAATATGCAATCTTCACAGTTGATTTTAGTGTTAAATTTTCAAAATTAAGGTGAAAAACATTAATTTTCATCGTCTAAAGTAATTATGATTATAAGACTAACAATGATTTTATAAGACCAGCAGTGATATTAAGATTTTTTACATATTAAAAAAAACTGTGATATTAACGATATTATAAGACCAACAGTGATATAAAAAAAAGGAATGTTTATATTAGTAAAAAACTTAATATCATTGTTGATTTCATTGCGATATTAAAAAGTAACTGTGATATTAACAATTTTATTAAAAATAACTGTGATATTAAAAAAAATTCAAAAAGAAAAGTTGTTTTACATGTAAAAAAGCTGTGATATAATAATTTTATTAAAAAATCTACTGTGATATTATCCGCACTATCCATATTTTTTTTACACCTTATAGAAAATGATGTAAGCAAATATTTTTTTAATAGATTAAACAAATTTTTTTAATTAAATTGGCCAAGCAAAAACCTTTGTTTTCGGCTGTTCGATTTTTTCGGTTTACTATCGGTTTCGGTTTGATTTTGATTTTTAAACTTTTATATTTGGGCATGATCAATTTATACTAACAAACTTGTTTTACATAGAAAATTGGTTATTCTTCTTTATTTTTTGTCAATCTAAGCCTAATAATGTTTATTTCATATTTTTACAATTACACATAGAGTAAATTGCATAAATGGTCCTTGTGGTTTGCTCAAATTGCAGATTTCGTCCCTGAATTTTCGAAAGTGCAGGCGGCCTCCCTGAGAGGAAAAGTTGAGTTCATTTTCGTCCCTGCCAAATTGAAATGGCTGAAATACCCTCGTCTCCATTCCCTTTGAATTTCAGGACGAAATCGCAATTTGAGCAAACCACGAGACCATTTATTTTTTTTCCGAAAAAAAATTTCGAAAATAATTTTTTTCCGAAAATAATTTTATCGGTTTTCATCTGTTTTTGTCCGTTTTTCTTACCATTTTTTAGATTTTTGCCGTTTTTATCCATTTTTCTTACGTTTTGTCTATTTTATTCGTTTTGCTCCTTTTTTTTACATTTTGTCCGTGTTTCTTAAATTTTTCTGCTTTTTCTTACGTTTTGTTTGTTTTGTAATATTTCAACATTTTGAAAAAAATTTGAAAAAATTGAAAAAATTTCCAAAAAAAAAAATTTTTTTCGCAAATTTGAAAAAAAATTCCAAAAATTTTGAAAAAAAATTGAAAAAAAATTCGAAAAAATTTGGAAAAAAATTCCAAAAAATGTTTTCAGAAATACTTGTTTTTAAAAAAAAAAAAGAAATTGGAATTTTTTTTCTAAATTGCTTTTTTCAAATTCTTTTACAAAAATATTTTTTCGAAATTTGGACATAAAGAAAAAATTTTAAAAACTTATTTTCGATTTTTTTCCAAATTTTTCGAAATATTTTGTATTTGTGACTTTTGATTTGTTTGAACTTTCGAAAAAATTATTTTCGAAAAAAATATTTTCGAATTTTTTTTCAAAAAAAAATATTGTCGGAAAAAATAAATGGTCCATGTGGTGTGCTTAAATTGCGATTTCGTCCCGAAAATTCAAAGGGATGAAGAAGAGGTATTTCACCATTTCAATTTGGTCGGGACGAAAATGAACTCGCTTTTCCTCTCGGGAGGCCGCTGCACTTTCAAAAACTCGGGACGAAATCTGCAATTTCTCACGTGAGGGGTACTTTCCTTTCATGAAATAACCATCCAGCCCAAGTAAATCTCTTAACCCTTCTTTAAACCCTCTCTTCAAAGCTCCAATACAGACATATATCCTTCTAAATTGTCTTGTAGTATCATTTAGATTGTAATCTCTTTCTAGATCTAGCTTGACAGTTGTGTTCTCATTGCTCCTTTGCAGCTCTAAGATATAATCCCTTAACCTTGCATACTGTTCTGTATAGTCACCCTTAACCTTCATCACTGCTTTACCCTTTGCTCTTTTCACCTTGCTAGTAGAGATTCAAATTTGATATTTCTTTTGCAGTTGCTTTCTTAAGGCTTTAAGTGGGATTTCTGGGTTTGGTTTTATGGTTTCTTCAATATCCTTGGTAAGAAAGTTGTTTGTGCACTTCTTCACTTCTCTTGTTTGCAAACAAGTGTGTGAATCAGAGAATGTTTTCATAGCCCATGTGCCTTGACTGTTAGAAGAAATGTGCAAAGTCCAAGGACATGTGATGTCCTCATAAATATAATTGCCTTTATTGCCACCTACTTTTATTCTCAATCCCCACTTTATTTATTCCTCTACACTATCATTTGTCTCATTCTTTTGGACTTTACCCATTTTTATTAACATTTTTAAGTGGGTCGCTAGCTTGTGTCTCATTCTTTTGGACTTAACCCATTTTCCATTCACATTTTAAGTTGGCTACTTTTTGGACTATCATGTCTAAACACATAACACTTTCCCTACATACAACCCTAACTTTTTTTTTTTTTTTTTTTTTTTTTTTTTTTAATTTATTTATCATTTTTCAAGTATACAAGCGCCTTCTAGTTACTCTGACTTCAATGATCACCATTTTGGTTACTTCCTTTTTATTCCCAAACTGTTTCCCAACAAAAAATGTTTCATTACTACTACCACCAACACCAGGCTGCTTATCATGTTCCCTACTTAGCTTTGTCATTGCTCTCTTTCTTGTATCACTGCTACTATCATAACCCCTTTCATTACCACTAACACTATCTATGTCAATATCTATATCAAAGTCATCTAGATTATACCCTTCTTCAACATCTAATTCAACAAGGACTTCAAATTTGCCACCCTTAACTCTCACCCATTCTACATCTTTGTCAGTGTTTCTAAAGAATTCTTCCATATCTACATCAACTAAATTGACCTCATTTTCCTCATCAACTATATAGTCACTATCTTCGCTATCATCACTCTCTGAACCACTGTCACTCTGTGCACTATCCTCATACCTTGCACTAACCTCACACTCTGCATTAGCCTCACACTGGACTAGCTTCACTTTCTGCACTAACACTCTTACCACTATCCTCAAAACCATGAGTAGGTTCTTCATCAAGAAGCAACAATGGCAACCTATTTTTCTTCATACAAGGCTTCTTAACAGGATTCCTAACTACTAAAGAAGTAGGTTCTTCTTCATCTATTTCCTCCAAAGTCAGTCCCTTTGATGTATTAAATGGTGATTTCAAATAAGTATCTAGGGTCAGAACTCATGCTCAATGTAGACATCAAATAGTTTGACCTTATCAGCATACCCAACTAGTTTCAACACATCTGCATCATCACCTAGTGCTTCTAAGCCATGATCTAATTCAGTGTTAGGTATTCTCCGATGATAGTACATCTTACACTTTGGGCTTTTGTAACCTAACCTCCTAACCATGTCATTCAACTCGATTATAGAAAACAAGTCAACATCTACAAAGTCTATGTAATTAACCTGGCCATTTGTGTAGGTCCTACCTAGAGGTTCAGTGAACAAACCACCATGATGAATCTTCAATGAGAAAAAATTTGGTTGTGTACCTATTATCAACAAGTAATCTTGAATTAATAAACATCTAATGAATGTACAAACAACTTTGAATATGTATTAATCAAATTACAACTTACTATACACTTCTTGTTCATCCACAGATCATCATAGTCAAGTACCCATTCCACAACCACCATTGTTGTTAATCAACAATTGAACATAGGATTTGGGTTTTTTTTGTTTTTCTTATGTGATTTGCTAACTTTAGGAGGAAGAGTGCTTAATATCGGTGTTGGTGAGTTTGAGAGGAAAGGATTCGTGGGTTTTAGTGTTTTTAGGTATTAAAGAGGTGGGTGGTAGGCTGGGAGTGAGAAATGGACAAAATATCCTCACGCGACTAAGCGTGGGGACTTAACTTCGACTTCTTTGCAAAGATTCGTCGTCAGGGATGATTTTGTCTGCCAACTTTACTAACGGAGGGATGTAATTGTTCCAAAAAAAAGTTTAGGGATGTAAACCGGGGCGCAAGAAACCACATAAATGTATTTTGAACTTAAAAAAAAAAAAAAAAAAAAAAAAAAAAAAACCTATAGTGTGCACTGTGTACTAATAGTAGAACCCACGAGGTAAAAAAGTTGGTAGGTTTCATTGACCAGACAACCATAAAAAGCATTGCTTGGGTTTATATAAAAAACACACACACACACACACTTCCGAGACAGAGAGAGAAGATGATGAAATTAGGTTGTTTAACCTCGAAAGAGGTTTTGCAAGAGAAGAAAACAAGTGATACCAACGGCGTTACGTCTCTCACCTTCACTCACAGAGCTCTATCTCATGTATTTATTTATATACTCTTTTCTTAATTTCATTTTATTCATATCATTCTCTTATTTTTCTTTTATTATTGTTAGGTTTCTTGTTTGGCTGAATTCGAGAAGCTGGAAAAATTGGACCTCACTTTTAACAATTTATCATCTCTTGAGGTCATTTACATTTACACCCATTTTGATAGAATACTATGTTTTTTTAGACCCATTTAAGATAACTAAGGTTTAAGCTAGATACAAGTGTAAATCTGTAACAATGAATATATTGTTGTTTATATCTATTAACGTAAGTAATTTGTTTTAATTTTATTTTTTAATTTGATTCAATAAAGTAGGGGCTAAAGGACTGTGTGAATCTGAAGTGGTTATCAGTGAAGCAGAACAAGCTTCGCACCTTAAAAGGGATTGAATCTTGTCTTTTTTTAACAGTGAGTTTACCGTTTGTTAACTATTTTATGCCAATCAGGTTATGAAATTTCTTTATCTAGTTGATTTCTTATAGCTCCCAATTATGTACGTTTGGTTTGTTATAGGTTAAAGAATATGACTTTGATTGCATAACATGTCTGCATTGACTTTGATTATGTGAACTTCTTCGTATTGCTCATAGTTTGTTATGTTAAAAGTAACATATATGTGAGACTATATAGACTTGGTGCTTTGATTCTAGCGAATTACATAACTGCATTCGTTTTGAATTCCATGTCCTCAACTAAGGCACTAACTTGATATTTGGTTGTCTTATTAGTGCACTATGATTTGACTACCCATTTTTTGTGTTTTGTATTAGCCGTGTTATTCTATTTCGTCTGTCTAGTAATATTGTATATTTGTATTATTCTTGAGCCTGAACTAGAACAAAGCTCTTCAGTGTAACTGCAATTACTTTTTAATAGTTGGATTATGGGCATGTTTGGTGCGAGAGATTATGGAGGCTTAAGATTATATTTTTGAAAAATAAGCTTTGGTCAAAAAATAGTCTTTGTTTGGCAAACTAAGATTGTGAATTATTTTAGAAAAATAAGTTTCCAAAACCAGCTTTTAAAAGATTATGGAGATTATTTTCACAAATTTACCGAGTATAATCTTTTTCAGCAATAGCACTAGCACCACTACAAAAAAAAAGCTACAATTTTAATCTTTTTTAGCACCTGCATCAGCATCAACAACAGCACCCACCAACAGTATATTTTTGCCAAACATACCCTATGACCATATGATGCAAAATCTTTTCTAAAAAATAAGCCTTACAGTGATACCATCCGACGTAATACTCTGATACCATGAACTACATAGTTCTGATAAACTATGTATATTTACGATCCATGAACAACTTTCAGTGATCACTGTATTAATAGACTAGCGAGTGCCGTAGCGATCTGTGTGGGTACTCTATGACTAAATTTTCTAGCGAATAAATGTTACGAATATTTTATTTTAAGCTTCTTGATTTCAGATTTATGTTTTGGAAGCTTAATTAGATTGTACATTGTGGTTAAAGAGTTGTATATTTTGGTGAAGGGGTGAATTAAATTGTGTATTAATCGTATGTATTGAATAGTGTGTTTTTAGTTTTATTTGTATTTGTACATCGTGCTTAGGTAGTTGTATATATTTATGATGGGGTGTATTAATTGTATGTATGTAAGAAATAGTATTTGCTTAAAATCAATTGTGTTTTACATAGTTGTACATTATGTTTTATAAGTAGTATTTGCTTAAATTCTAATTTAGGAAATCTTAAATTCATAAATAGGAGAGAGGGTCATTCCTCCATTATAATGTATTAGTAGATGATTAAGACGAAAACATATCTTCACTTAGGATGTTTTGGATTTTCTAAATATTGTTAACCCAGGTACTTAATGCTGGCAACAACATGCTCCAATCGATGGAGGAGGTCAGCAGTCTTGTGAGATTACGTGCACTAATTTTAAACGGTATAACTTTTTTCTTTCTTTTTTATAATTACGCTTTGATATGGTGTTTGGTATCGCTGCATCTATAGATGATTTATGCAGTACTCTCATTTTGGCAGACAATGAGATTGTTTCAATTTGCAAGCTTGATCAGATGAAAGAGTTAAATACCCTAGGTGTGAGTTATAAGTATTCAAAACTCTAATAAGTCAACGTTTGTAACCTTATTTTTCCTTTGAAATATGGTGCATATTGTGTCAAACCATATCCCATGGCTCATCTTTGACATTAGTGACATGCCTGTGCCATATCCCTTGATTGCTCTTAGATTCATGATTGCTGCTTGTGTCCCTGCAGTCCTTTCTAAGAATCCAATTCAAAAAATTGGTGAAAGTCTGGTCAAGGTTAATTCAATCACAAAAGTAAGCATTCATAAGACAGAACTTCAGTTTGAATGTTGTGGGTCCCTGTAGGGCATCTTCTTCATTGTTTGTGAGTGTTTATTTCTTTTTTCAGTATCATTAACGTATGCTTTGACTATAGCTGTCTCTTTCGAACTGCAAAATCCAAGCCATTGATTCTTCAATCAAAACCTGCACAGAGTTAAGAGAGCTTAGGCTTGCTCACAATGAGATCAGGGTATGTTATGATTCAGCTGTAGTTTTGCATTTTAGACAATTTTGCACATTGGCAATCACTGTTTCAGTTCTTATATTCGTGGAATGATGGCTGGTCACTTTTTTGGCGGGTGAAAAACGGCTGGGTCGGGTTGGGACCTGCCAACATTTTTTTGTCCATATTTTGGAAACAATTAAGAGGTTAATTATGATTTCGAATATAATAAACTTTAATACAATAATAACTTAGAACTTTGAATAAAAAGTTTTAGAAGGTTGTATGCATTGAAAAGAAACTATTTGCAACTTTTGACCTATTTGACCGTTACCCTATAAACTTAATTTTTAAATTTGATCTGTTTGAGATAAAACGCAACATTCTTAAGTACATTGGCTGAAATTGTGACCTCTATGTTCATTGTTATACTGACATTTGTTATTGATCATTCTTTCAGACTCTCCCAAGTGAGTTGACTCGAAATACAAAGATCCAAAATTTGGATTTAGGAAACAACTTGATTTTGAGGTGGTCAGATCTTAAGGTTAGCCAGTTCATGAAAGCTTCTTATATGTGTCTTACTATTGCTTCTGTTTTACATCTGAACTTATGGATCGATTGTGGAATTTTTAGATACTTTCTTCATTGGGAAACTTGAAAAATCTGAACCTTGCTGGGAACCCGGTCACTGAGAAGGATGTTACAACTAAAATGGTAACACAATACTTCAGTTTGAGTATCCTTTTATATCTGCTTAGAGATTTTAAAAGGATAATTTTACAGCACATATGAATTATTTGATACACTTCTTTATAGCACCTGTATAAGCAAAATAGACAAACCATTTACCGTACTTTGATAACATTGGATATGAAATGGGCTCAATTGGATGTTGTATTGATGTATTGAAGTTGAATGATTAGGAGCTCATCTGTTTGATTAGGCCAATCAGAACAGCTGAGATGGATCCTAACAGACTCAGAGCATAATTAGAAGTTTGCATGCTTTATTACACAAATGACCCCTTCTACTACTAGACTTGGCATATGACTTGACCAATAGGTAAAGGACAGGTGGCATAGCTTGACACAACAGCTCCTTGAGACTAAAATGCCCATATCAACTGCCCTTCTTTTGAAAACAGACTTAACCTGAAGAACAAACTACAACCCCCAAGAATGTGCATAGTTTGTCGGTCACATACTATAACATGCTAATACTTGCAAACATATTCATTTTCGCTAACTTCAGTGAGATTATCTAACACATAAATGGACTATTTGAGAGATGAATGAGGGGTTCTCGAATTAGGGTTTAGAGGACTATTTATGCTTCCTGTTTTTCCAAGAGAGAGATCATATCTTGAAATAACATGCTTTACTTAAGCAGATAAAGAAGCTGGTTCCTAGCTTACAGATATTTAATGCTAGACCAATTGATAAACCCATGAAGAACCTGAAGGCTGGTACATATGATCATCTTCCGGTTGATGCTGGGGATAATGATAAAAAAAAGGAACTGAAAATGAAGAAACATAAACCAAATAAGCCAACAAACACAAATCATGAGGAAACTACCACATTAACGGATCTGAATTCTGAGAAGAAATCAAAACGAAAATCAAAGGACAGATTCATCATAGAGGAGGAATCCATTAATAAGTCGAAGAAAGTCAAACGTGGTGACGAGAATGTGCATATTGATGCCCTTGCCAATAATGAAGATGGAAACGATAAGAGAGATGAGGATGCAATGGAAAAGAAAAAGAAAGTTAAGAGCAAGACAAGAGGTTCTTCTGCTGCCCTGTTGCTTCTCCCAGAGGCGAAGTCGGATTAGGTGGCCAATCGGCATGGGATGTGGATGGATAGTAGCCATATCAATCAGGTTTTGATTTGCAGCAGATTTACTAAAGAACCTGAATATGTGAGGATTACTGGGCATGCTTGAATTTTGTAGTTAAGCTTAAATGTTTGATGGATGGGCATTCTTTGTTTTTATACTATCCAGAGACCTGTTTATTATGTTGTAACATTATCGTGTCCATTTAGCATAGCCCCTGTGTTCTTTGGTTATTCAGTTAGTTTTGGTTTTGCGGTTTCATTCATTCTAGCGCAATGTTTAGATTTTTAGCGTCTATTTTTTTTTGTAATTTATATGAAGGTTTGATTTGGAGGTGAGATCTAAACAAAGAAAATAAAAAGAATAAACACATCCGATGGTTCATGTGTAAATCACATGTGATTTGTGGTAAATCACACGCGATTCACTTTAAAAAATAATTTAAAGTAAATCACATGACATTTGTGAAAATCACATGTGATTTACGGTAAAAAGAAACTAAACTATTAGTCTCAAAACTACACCACGATAAAATAACAAATAATTTTGCTTTTTTATTTTTTTTATTGTGTTTTGTTATAAAAAAATGTAAATTAAACGTGATTTATTTTTTGTTGTTGTAAATCACATATGATATACCAAATAAATTACATGCATTTCATCTAATTTGCTACTTTAGTAGAAAGTAAAAAGTAACCAATTAAAATTTAAAAGAAAATTAAATGAACAAATAAATATTTTGACTCCAAGTACTTGAATCACTACACTCTTGGCCACTTGACATAGAAATAAGACTACCCTTTATACATAACACGTGTGGGATCCCAAGAGCATGATAACCCCATCTTTAACTAGGGCCCGTTTGGTTTGTTACAGGAATGATGGGAACCTATTACATACAATCCTCCCTCTCCCTTAAAGCAATGGTGAGGAGTGTTTGGTTGCGCCAACTTCCAGTTTCATTGAATGAAATTTCGCTTAAAACTTGTTATCTAAACTTGCGCTTGAATTTTGTGTGTCGATTAAAATGTTCATATAAACTTGTACCTCAAGTTTGAGTAAAGTCAAAATCGTCCCTTGATTGGTTTATCTCTTAGTGTCTCGCTTTCATCCTAAACTTTTTTTGTTATCAAAACCATCCCTCTGTTGGTAAATTTAGGCGCAAATACATCCATCCTCGCTTAGTAAAATCGGTTAATGAGGACTAACGGTGCAAATATTTCTCCGTTATCTCCTAACGGAAGAGAAAATATTTGCACCGTTAATCCTTAGGACTAACGATGCAATAAAATAAATTGCAACGTTAGTCCTAAGGACTAACGGTGCACTCCACTGCCACCTCCATCCAACGCCACCACCCCCCACCCCCACGCCGCCACCCACCGCCACCACTGCCACCACCACCATCAACGCCACCTTAACCGCCACCTACCACCTCCAAAACTACCACTACAAATCTGAACCATTGATTTTGGCATCTAAAGGCCATAATTTTCTCCTATATTTTTTACAATTATATAGTGGTTTTATCTGAACTCGTCTCCCACTCTTATTAATTGACAACCTACTATCACACGCTCATCTCCAAAAAACCAATGACGTACTCCGGTTTACTATCTCGTTTAAGATCATCTTCTAAACCAATAACATTCATCAAAAACACATTCACTCGATCCAAACACACACCGATCATTGATAAGAGCACCATTTTAATAAACTCAAAAAAGGAACAATCATGGTTGACTTCATTGCTGATTTGCTTCCAATTGTTGTTGTAGTCTCTGGTGGCTCACTTGCATTTCAAATGCAAAAAAACCAGGTGATGCACCTAATCTTCAAGAAAGGTATAACTCTTTTGATGTTTTATATAATTTGTGATATGGGTTTTGTTTATAATGATTAAATTGATACGGGTTTATAAAAATCTTGAATTTTTTATATTAAATTTATTATCTTTATGAACTGGTATTTTTTTTTTCTTGTAAAATGAATAAATTTGTAATCATTTTTTTCATTGATTCTATGATTTAAAATGATGAAATCTTGTATTTTTCTCATTAAAATATATATTTTTCAAGAAAGGTGTTTTTTTTTTATAAATAATTGTAATGGTTTTTTTTATTATTGATTTTGTGATATGGGTTTTGATTGTATTGGTTTTATTGAAATGTCTTTTATTCAGAGGTTTGAGAATGGGGGGCAAAGATAGTACATAGCAAGTTGTCAATGGAACTTATAAGCCAATTCCATCTGAGCTTATCGATGAACTCAAGGCCATGTGTCAAGTAATCTTAACCATATTTCTATTTACATGTAAAGATTATTTAATGCATAGATACTTTTTATGGATTTTGTTACAATACTTTGGGTGTGATTAGGTTTTGCTTATTACAACAGCTTGTTGGGGTATTTTTTGGAGCAAGTAGTTTTGGTAGGTGGCGGTGGAGGTGGGTGGTGGTGGCAGTGGTGGCGGCGGTGGAGGTGGTAGGTGGCAGTGGAGGTGGTAGGTTACGGTGAAGGTGGCGTCGATGATGGTAGTGGCGTTAGGTGGTAGGTGGCGGTGGAGGTGGAGGTGGGTGGTGGTGGCAGTGGTGGCGGTGGGTGGCGACGGTGGAGGTGGGGGTGGTGGCGTTGAGTGGAGGTGGCGGTGGAGTGCACCGTTAGTCCTTACGACTAACGATGCAATTCATTTTATTGCATCGTTAGTCCTAAGGACTAACAGTGCAAATATTTTCTCTTCCGTTAGGAGATAACGGAGAAATATTTGCACCGTTAGTCCTCATTAACTGATTGTACTAACAGAGGGATGTATTTGTGCTAGAAGGATGGTTTTGTCCAAAAAAAAAAGTTTAGGAATGTATAACGAGACACTGCACAAATCACAGAGATGTATTTAGGGATGTATATGTTCCATGTTTTTTTATTTGTTTTGGGTAAAGGATTTTTACCTAGATTTTTTTTATTTTTTTTTTTATTTTTTTTTTGGTATAAAGGCTTCACTCTAGCAAAATTAATAAACATAAACAATAAGTACAATGGAATGTGGTTGAAGTATCACATTAACCTCAATCAACGCTTGAACAACTCACTAAATCACTTGTGACACCCTTATAAAATATATTACTCACAAAACATTGAAGTACAAGAAATAAGATGTGGAATTCACATTTTTAATAATGTGCAAGGAATAAGATGTAGATGAAAAAGGGAGCCATGGTGCTACACATGAGGAATGGGAATCATGCAACTATTGAAGCCATCAGATCTTTGTCACTTAGTGTACCTAATGGTTTAGTACTTGTTTTAGAATAATGTCATTACACACCTATTATTACTAGAGGTACTATTTTCGTCTCTTAGTTGAGAGATGCGGGTCTTGAACTTGCATTTATGTATTATGGTATCGCTGTTTCAAAAGACAATATGTTTTATTTTAATGCATTTCCTATAGATGACATTTTTGAAGTAAATATTAATGGTGTGATCTCAATTGGTAAATCTATGTTCACGTGCCAAATATATATGATTTGAACAAAATTTTTATGTGGCATTATCGTCTTGTCCACAGTAACAAACAACGCATCAAGAAACTTTAAGTGATGGCATTCTAGAGTCAATTGGATCTAATTCATTTGACATATGCGAACAATGTTTGTCTCAAAAGATGACTAAGTCTTCATTTTATGGTAGGACTTTTACATACATATATATTAGGACAAGAAAAAGAGCTAAAGATCTGTTAGGACTTTTACATATAGATATATATGGCCTATTCAAGTCTATGGCATGAAATGGTGAACTGTATTTTGTCACTTTTACGGATGATCATAGTCGTTATGGTTATGTTTATTTACTTGAACATAAATATGAAGTTTTTAGAACTTTTAAGGCTTATCAACATGAGGTTGAAAATCAGCTTGGTAAGACTATTATGATCTTGCGATCTGATCGTGGAGGTGAATATATGAGTCAGGTGTAACACCCCGAAAATATCAACTTAGCAGCGGAAGGCTAATATGGGTATTACTTCCTGGATCACAGTCATAAATCATAGAAAACGACTCTAAAGGAGACATTTTTATAAAAGGTGTTGTTATTTAATGAAAACTCAATCGTTATGGTTACAAAAGCAATGCCATGTTGATTACACAAAAGAAAATACTGAGTTTGAAATAATTGACAACTTTAGGTTACACCGAAATAAAAGTCCTGTTGCCCACTCCGTGCCATGGAATTCTTCATTTATTACCTGAGATAAACATGCTTAAAATGTCAAAAAAAATGTTGAGTGAATCCATAGGTTTAAAGTTAATCAGTTGAATACAAGGTAAATAGTGATAATTGCTTCGAAGACAATTATTCATGAAAAATAGATATTATTGCCGTAAGCTCATGACACGCAAAACGTTAACTATGCATCATAAATATGATGTAAATGTGCAAAACGTTATCTATGCATCACAAATATGATGTAAATGTAATAATGCCCCTAGTAGGTAGCTTGCCAGTCTACCTAGTGTTCTCAAATATAATGCGCTTGGTAACCATAAAGTTAACCCAAATGGGGATGTCAGCCACAATAGATCTATCCACAATATTCGCGCCCACTCGCAAGTGACTAATGGCTCATGATATGAGGGTCTTTTGGCAAGGGCGGTACTTAGGAAATAATATGATCATGCATATCATTCATTTGCAAAACGACTTGTGTTCGGGTTTACAACATGTATCTCCCTCACGGGATTTTATAAATCAAGTAAAAGTGAGGCTATGAACTTACCTCAGTGGTACAGTAGGAAATGCACAACAATGTCAAGTATGATATGGCAACGACTTCAACACGAAACCTAGATGGCAAGTCTTAGGTTTCGATACATTCGATTCGACCTCAAATTGTGATGTTTGGAAAATGATTTGTTGTGTGACTCTTGTATCGTTTCTACTTGCGTGAAAATGCTTAAAGTTCAAAAATAAATGTTTCTTATAGTATTCAAGTTATTTCTATCTTAGGGAATCATATTTATATATATTCGAAATAGTTTCTTTAATCGTCGATGTTCGTATAGTTATTGTCTAATAATTATAAGTGTTCGTCAAATATTTATTTTAAACGTTTTTAGTTTTAATATAACAAGTTATAACTATATATATATTTGAATAAAATACACTGTTGGTCCCTAAACTTGTCCCGAAACATCACGCTGGGATAAAACTTTCCTTTTTCATCGTCGGTAGTCCAAAGTATGCGTTTTATAGGCTAAATGAGTCCTTTGAACATAATGCCCAAGTCAAAGTTTTGTTGTTGAGGGCAAAACCGTCTTTTACTGCAGCTTACTTTATACAAACCGTTGTACAGTGTTTGTAGTTGCTATATGTCTGTGTATCACAGATTGGTCGTCAGTTATCATCCCTAAACTATCCTACAAAAACTGTCTTCTGCAAAAAGATAATCCTTTCAACATGGTACGTTGCTGGTGTGGTAAGCAAGCTATAATTCGCACTTCGTGGACCTTTGCCAACCTAGGGCATCGATTCTTTGGTTTTTCTATTGAAGTAAGTGTCTTTTAATATGTATCGTATCATTTTTTTCGCAAGTAGCAAACTACATTGTAACAATGGTTGTTGTTTAATGACTTGCCATAATAATGAATAGGGGTCTTCTTGTCGGTGGATACGATGGTATGATCCTGAAATCTGTGCTCGTTCAAGAATGATCATACCAGGCCTTTTGAGGGAGAAATGAGCTTGAGGCAAGATTAGAAGCTACTCAAGGTGATGTGTGGAAGTGGAAGATTTACCTGGTGCTCAGTTGGATATTGTTCTTGATTGTTTATGCATTGGGATAACTGTTTAGCTTTTATGTAATGAGGCCAGATGGTTAATGTTCATTATCTTGAATTGTAGTAACGTTGTGTCCCAGAAGGTTATGAATCTTGTTATTATGCTCAGTTTACCGTATGTTTATGCACATTCTTATGAGGTTTTGACTATGGTTACTTTTGATACAAATTATTCACACATCAAGCTCAGTCAATCTATAAAAATACACAAACATGACATGGTTCCATAGTTAATGCAAATGGATATAATTCCAAATGCATAAAATTGCAAACTTTTCGAAGCATGATAATTACAGTTAGAAACACACATATGTTTTTAGAGTACATAACTTGTACATAAGAAATAAACTAGATGAAACATTGTCTAGCTAATTAGCATAACATAATTGACCTATGGTGAGGCCATCATTCTTTCTAGTGCGCCTGCTTGCCTAGTCATTCTTCGTGTAGTAGGTGGGTTGAGCGTAAACCGCTTGCACATCACTTGACCGCGGTGAGAATCGACCGTGATTGATCATGTTCTTTGGGATTGACAGGGATTGCTCATGTATGCCGATATCGACAATTTCTTTATCTTGATGTTCTTTGGGATTGATGAGAGGATTCATCTTGTATCCTAGGATCTTCTGTTGCTTCATCTTGATGTTGGTGGGATTGAGACAGGGATGCATAATGTATGATGGGATCTTCAGTTGCTTGATCTTGATTTTCAGATTGAGCATCACTTCCTTGAACTACACTAAGTTGACTTTCAACAACACCTGTACCTTCAGCTTCTTTATCTGCTGCTACTTTGTTACCTTTAGGATGTGTCTTCTTTGCTGCGGCTTTTTTAGGCACTTGTTTGACATTTCCCTTAGGGCCAGTTTGACTACTTTGAGCTCCACCATGCCCTAGACATGTTTTCTGGTTGTGTCCAACAATGTCACAAATACTACACTTAACACTCTTCCAAGCCCTTGACACCTTACCATTCTTCACAATCTCTTCACTTTCAGGAGCTATCCTAATTCTTTTTCTACCTCTTGACCTAGCCGGAGTTGTTTCGGATTTCGGTGGAACAATTGTTGTTGGCACAGTTGATTTTTCCCAATGTTCGTTGCTAGTTATAGGCTCGACATGGTGTTTGTAGGTTGCCTCCCAAGTGATAAGACAGTAGCAATGATGAGCCCATGTTTCTACAGCTCCAACTTGTTGCCCATTTAAAGCCATATTCCAATTGGTAGCAACAACATGTTTACACGGTAAACCTGTTATCTCACATCTTCTGCAAGTACAAGACTTTTCTACAACATTAACTACACATTGGTCACCCCATGCTCCACTAACCTGAAACTTACTTCCCCCATTCCATAAAACATTATAATTAACTACCTCTTTCATAATACCCTCTAGCATGTGTTGTGCAGTTGGTGTTAGTGGCCTATTACTCTTCTCAATCACCATCACAACATGCATTATCCTCTTCATACAATATTCTCTGATGTATTCTAAGGCTGTAATAATTGGTTTGTTTAAACCCTTAATTATTTTGTCATGAAACACTTGACACATGTTATTAAGTAACACATCGAATGAGCTCTCCCTAAATATTAAAAATAAACATGTATTGATTATAACTGTTTAAACCGCATTAAGAAATACAAATTAATCAAACGGATAAATGACTTACATAAAAAAATGTGACCTTGACCAATGGATTGGTGCTATCTTACTTAACCAATCATGGGCTGGTTGATTAAATTTCTTGAAATCAGCCATAGCTTTCTCAAACTGCACAACAGTTGAGGTCATTACGCGTTCCACATATGGTCTTTGAAGGCCCTACCTTTCCATTGAAGTTTCATTTTCTCATGAATGCTTCTAATACAAAATCTGTGTTCTACAGCTGGAAAAACATCTTTAAGCTCCATTTATATCATGCACAAAATCATATTGTTTTATGTCTGTTTCAAAACAGAGAGACTTTAATTCATGAATAGGTTAAGGTAGTACCTTTCGCATGTAAATAATAAAAGTGATGATTGAGTTTGGCTCAAGTGCTATATCATCGGATAAACAATAAAGAAACCAAGTCAATGATCCTATGTTTTCTGATTCAGCAAAATCATAAGCTAAAGGGTATATAACATTGTTGCTATCAATTCCCACGGCTGTCAGCAGTTGACCATTCAAAGGATCATGAATAGGAAAAGCATCCAGCCCCAACAACAATATACCACATGCTTTAAATCCTTCTGATAACATCAAATAGTCCTAAATATTAAGTGTCAATTTCCCCCGATAATGCTCGTATTTTATATCATTTATATGGATTTACGCTTGTTTTCCTCTATATTTCACTTTTAGGTAAATTACGAGCATTAGAGCTAATGAGACGCGGATTTAGAGAGTTTATTGAAGATATATGATAGTATGACCATTTTGAAGTAATTACGGCGTAACTCTTCTCTCACATTACGCCGTAACAAAAGCGTAGCTCAGAAGACCAACTAAACTGAATATTACGGCGTAACTCCATCTCAGGATTACGCCGTAACTAATTAGGTCAAATGATGTTCCACGCCGCTGCAAGCTACGCCATAACTCTTTCAACAATGAAGGCGTAATCATGATTTATTGAAGATACGGCGTAACTCATTCCATGTGTTACGCCATAACCAGCTTTTCCAAAGCAAAATATGAAGATATTGATGTTACGGCGTAACTCTCATCTTAAGTTACGCCGTAACCAGATCTGGCCTATAAATACCGCCCTAAATTTTGCATTTCACATCATTCACTCCACACACAAAAGCAGAGAACGTGGGTAGCATACTAAAGGCAGATCTTGAGGAGCATACAGAGCCATCTCCAAGGGAGAAATCACTCTCTAACGATAAGCATTAGCGATCTATCATTTCTTTTACTTTCAATTCATGTATTTCATTATGCTAAACATTGAATTGATTGTTTCAGTTAATATGATCGGCTAAGCACCTCTGGTGCTAGCCTAGTTATGATTCCTTAATTGTTATGTTTATGTTTACATTGCTTCCGTATAATTGTTTCTAGTGTATGCATGCATAGTTTGTTGGTAGCTACCCTTGTTTCGGTAGTTTTGAATGGCGGTATTATCTAGTTGCTTAGGAGAATTGACCAACTGACCCTAAGTAGGTAGACTGAGTGGGAAGGTTAAGAATTGACCAACTGACGACCCTTCTTTGCTTGTGCGATTTGACCAATTGATCACCCACTGTTTGGATGAACTTAAGAAGTTAGGGATGAGTGTCTAAGATGCTAGCACCCGGGCACTCATTGTTATGAATCTTTCTTGTAGCGGAACTTAATGACTTGACTTAGGGGACTAAAAACAACTGGACTTTCAAGGGTAGTAGCTTGATCTCCGGTGGAAACCTTTGCTGATAGGTTAGGACGATCTGACCAATGCTGTCCTAGCGACCTAAACCCCCAATTGAAGCAATTAGAAGTAATTAAACGTGAACTTAACTTGATAGGATGAGTAACTAGGTTAGCACACTTCTCCTCTATTGATCACAACCCTTGCCTTTATTCGCTTTCTTACATTTCTTGATTTAGTAGTTAATTAATCATTTCGATCTTAAAACATATTAAAACCAGTGACACCTAGAATTAATTAGAATCCGCTCACATAGCTCTTGGGACGACCTCGGTTTTACCAATTGCTACACTACAAACGATCGGGTACACTGCCCGTTAGTGCATAAGGTAGACCATAGGTAAACAAGACACTTGTAAATATTAAAACACAGTCAAGAAACACGCATCAAGTTTTTGGCGCCGCTGGGGAGTTATATTAGGGTTTTATTAAGTCTATTTTAATTTTCTTTCTTTTCATAATGTCGATTCAAGACCGAAGCTCCAAGCCATTTTGGCTACCCGTTCGACGATCCGGGAAAACAATTTCGGACGAAAAAAGTTTACTCACCAATTCCTATTCATAATATTTTCTCATTTCTGAATCGACCAATCGATGCAGAACCCGAAGTTATTGATGAAGTTAATATCGAAGGAATAACCATGGAGCAGTATATGGAGCAACCAAATGTGAACTGTAAAAGAGCCTTCACACAAGATTCTAGTATAGAAAAATTCTCCATTCCGGACCAATTTATCCGAGAATTACACGATCTATAGTTTTCGGGAGACGAGAATGAGGATGTGCAAAATCATGTGGAAGAAGTGCTTTACTTGTCATCCCTTTTTAGCGTCTAGAATATCCTTAGCTATTCGGTTACAACAAAAAATTTTCCTATGACTCTTACAGGGACTGCAAAAAGATGGTATAATAGACTCCGTGCCGAGTGCAAGGGCGTGGGATCAATTAAGAAGAGAATTGTTCAGCAGTTTGCCCTCCTTCATAGATGGCTAAACTTCTCGGTAAAATCCATCGATTCGTTCAAGAGGTGAAGAAACATTGTATCAAGCATGGGAAAGATACAATGAGCTACTTTACACGCCTACTCATGACACGAACAAGCACCAAATTGTCTATGTCTTCTATAGAGGATTAATGCGAAACCCGTGAACTACTCGATTCTCTAGACCTATTCCAAGCATGGCACCACCAAGCTTTGGGTGTATTCGAAGGATATCGACATTGCTATAAATGGCATATGGAGATAGGGTATGGACCAAAAGATAATTTCGATCACAAGGTGATGAAAACATTAACCAAGAGAGAAAATGATTACGGTGCAATTTTTGAAAAGCGGAGACTAGAAAGGGCTAGTGAAAGTGAAGTTTGTAAGGTAGAAAAAGTAAAGAGTGTATTTGGGGCCAAGGTTGAAAACAACTTGGAAAAGATGATTCTTGACCACATTGAAGAATCAAAGGAACGTGACGAGAGGATTGAAAAAATGATGAGAAAATTCGTAGAGAACACGGTATCTTCTATTAAGATTCATGAAGACCGGATCAAGGGTTTGGAAAAGAATGTGGACTTATGCTCGAAAGCCATTACGAATTACCTTGTTGCACGGGATGAAGAACTTGTCAATTCGGTTGAAACAGTTTCTGAGGAGCCAACTACCTTTTCTGAGAAGGTCAAATGAAGAATTAGCGAAGAGAAACTCTTACTCCTTGATATTGGAGCTCTCCCGGTAAACATCCCTCTAATTAATTCCATTAGAACTAATCCTAACTATGTTTTGCAGGAACTAAATAATGATCTCGATGAGACGATTCAACTAAACAAGAGATGTTCAGCAGTTCTAAGAAATGAACTGCCGCAAATAGAAAAAGATCCCGGTTGCTTCACTCTCCCTTGCTTGATCGGGAATCTTAACATGTGTAACGCTTTGGCTGATCTTAATGCAAGCATAAGCATAATTCCTCATTCAATGTTCCTACGCATGGGAATCAGAGATCTTAAACCATCAAAAATGAAAACAGAAATGGCCGATCGATACATGCAATCACCTTTGGGAATCGTAGAAAATGTTTGGTGAAAATTAACAAGTTCCTCTTCCTGGTGGATTTCGTTATTCTAGATATTCCCGAAGACAACAGGATACCTATCATTCTAGGTAGTCCAATGCTCGCTACTACCCATACAAAAGTGGATGTCTTTGCTCGAAAAATGACTCTTGAAGCTAATAGGGAAATTGCTACGTTCAGATCTAATGAACTTCTGTCCATCCCTCAAAAGGTTTGCGCAATTGACCCTATAGGGGATTTTGGTGATGCGTTGGAAGAGTTTCTCAGTGATCCCCCAAAGACCCCTTCAAATCCTGGCGAGATAGCTTCGGGAAAAGATTTTGATGTGTTTGTCAACTTTGAAGAAGAATATTGTTTGGGAATCAGTGCCGATGATTTCTCTAGTAACATTGACATGGTTCATTGGCACAATAATTCTGAAGAAACTTTTACACAATCTGACCAACCTAAGTTTTACGAGATGGGAACTCGAATCCATCACAGGAACCCCTATAACCTGAAAATTTCATGCAAGATTAGGTTCATTGATTTCCATCCCTTCATCGACACAAATTCCCTAGTAAACATCATATCGAAGGAGTGCTACACCCAAGTTATGGTGAAAGAACTAGACTATAAAGGGAATAATTTCATGGGGATTGCAACAAACATTCATGTCTTTGTTGGAACACATTCATTTTTGGTCGATTTTGTAGTTTTGGATGACACTAGCGAGTTCGTGGAGGATGGGCTCACCGGGTAATTTTCGGAAAACCTTTTCAAGAACTATCTGGGCTAGATAAGAATGAGAAGGAAGGGCTAGTATGGTTAAAGATTGGCGAAGATAAAGCAGTTTTTAAAATGCCAAGAACTGTTAAGAACTTTAAAAATTAGACTAAGAAGTAGTTAAGCCATGATCGGTCACTTCTTGACATTAGTGACGAAGATAAGGCCAAAGGAATTGACCACCCATACCAAAAGATCAATTTTTTTTGGGGTGTTTAGAACTGGGCGCGGACTATAATCGGGATGAGAATCTTATCAGTTGGATTCAATGTGGAGATTGCCATATCCACGAGATGACAAACAAGCATTTCTAGCCTATGGCCTTGAGTCTAACAAAGACTCGTAAATAAAGAAAAGTGCTCTTCGGGAGACAACCTAATTATCCCTTTTATTTTTTTATTTCCGTTTCTGCTTGGGTTTTGTGTTTTAACCATTTTGCGAAAATCGAAGAATTCTTTGCCACATCTTTGAGCAGGGATCGATCATCCATAATTACGGTAACTCAATCCTATGGTTACGCCGTAACACATCTCTTCTGCAGATTCTCTCCAAAGCATTACCAATTACAGTGTAAATGGTTACGCCGTAGCTACACTTCAATAGCGTCTGCCAGGTTTTGCAATAATTACGGCGTAACTCTCCCCTGTATTAATTCTTTCTTTTAAACAAAATAACTTTGTATTAGTTTTTAAATAAACTTTGTTGGTATGTTCCCTGTAAGCCCTCACGAGACTACACTCGTCCACTTGGGACACCAAGTGGTATAAAAGGCTTGTTGCATACGCTAAATGCAACCGTGATTCCTACAAAAGTGAGTTAGGTTTCTTTTCGTTTTTCATTTTTCTTTTTGTTTTTATGAACTTATGCTTGTTGGTAGTGTGATTTCAGGGATTGAATTTTGCTCGTGGATGCTTATGCGAAGGCACGATTCTTTTTGTGGTCCTTCTTTCATTTTCGGAGCAAATTTCAGGGAAGTTCTCGCTCTAATTCTACTTTCTCTTCACCTTTATTTAATGTTTAATACAAAAGGGACTTTGTACATTTCAAGTGGGGGGATGGGAGTAGAATTATCTCTTGAACTTTATTTTGCCCTTATTTTTCTAGTTTATTTTGAAAAATTAAGCCATTTTTAAAATTTTGACATGTTTTTCTTAACCTAACTAGATTAGACCTTAGCCGAGCACATTAAAACCCTTGATATTATATGGTGAGATTAGCCTTATCCGTTTCCAAATATTTACCCCAAATCCACCAAATTATGAGTGTGACGGTAGCTTGTAAACTTTAGAACTTGGCCTTTACATCATTTCGAGACCATAGACGAGGTATGTTGAGTTAGCTCAATGTATTTCGATTATTCAGTTTAAGAAGGCAATATTATAGGATTATCACCCAAAAAACCTATCCTTGTGTATCTATCGATTAGTCACCTCGACTTCTCGACCCCCATGTTAATCCCTTTTGTTGCACTCACCTTTAGTGCAAGATACCCCTAGATACACCCATCTGAGCCATTCCTTTCATTTTGTTCACCCAACATATTGTTTCATTACACCCATACACCTTAGCCTACCGTTTAGTCTTTATTTGTGATCAGTATGTCATTGTTTGCCCAAGTTCAAGGTTCAAGTGGAAAGGTTAGGAAATCACGTGTTAGGATTTAGTAAATCCAGTTATTAAAGTGTCGGTCACCTCAAGTATATGTAATAGTTAAAAAGCTCGTAGTCGTAGTTGTTTTATGTTAGATAGTATTTAGTTAAGTATCACTGTGGAGGACGGACGGGTCTTTACCCACTGTATGCCTGATCCACAGCCCGTAGGTGCAGTTTATGTAAGAAACTATAAATACCCTCTACCTCCCAAGGTAGAGGGTTGGAGCTCATAATAATACTTTTACTTTCTCTCACTAAGTTCCCAAACCTCTAACTCTTTCTCTCTCTAGAACCTCAAGTTATACGCCTATTTGTAATCATAATTTGATGTGTTTGTGAAATCCAATATGTTACAAATGGTATCAGAGCCATGGTTTGATCATCTCTCTTACATGTCCTTGGATTTCTAGTGGTTTATATAGTTTTGGGTTTGAAAAGTTTAGTGGTTTTGCATCATTTGGATCATTTCTTGTGTTAAAGTTTGCATTCGATTGTACTTTTGTGTTTAGAATCATTGTAAGTGCTTGGGTGTTGATTTGGAAAGCTTGAATCACTGTGGTTGGGCTTGTTTTGGATTGAAAAGGGTTGTGTTTAAGTTTTTCTTGCTAGCGACTTGACTCTCGGATAATTTTTCTTCGTAGCGACTTGCTTCGTTATTTTGCAGCGACTTGTAGTTGAAGTGGTAGCGATTTGAGCTTTAGCGACTTGTTTATTGAGACAAGGCGACAAATAGTACAAAGTAGTGGAGGTACCACTCTGGCTAGCGACTTGTTCAACGTTGCGACTTGTCTTTATTATTTTCAGCGACTTGACTTTGTTGTGATTAGCGAGTTGCTCTTTAGCGACTTGGTCTCTTAGCGAGTTGTTCATAGCGACTTGCCACTTAGCGAGTTGCTCTTTAGCGACTTGTCAGCTTAGCGATTTGTTGCTTTAGCGAATTGTGCTTAGCGACTTGGTTCATAGCAACTTGTGTTTAGCGACTTGGTTCATAGCGATTTGAGCCTTTAGCGAGTTGTTACTTAGCAACTTGGTGATCTAGCGACATGTCTTCAAGGATTATAGCGACTTGATTGATTAGTATTTCTAATACGGTTTTCTCTTGATTTAGTAAAATCCCGTGAAAGAATCTATTTCCCGGTTTAATCATAGAGTTATAAAATCCCGTGATATCTGTAAACATGTCTACCAACGTGCCCACAATCATCTCTTATGTTCTTGAGGGCGTTCAAGCGGTGGATCGGATACTCGTCCACCTATGCTTGACAAAACCGACTATGACTCATGGGCTCAACGAATTAGGTTGTACTTTTGGGAAAAGAAAATGGAGTCAACATTCTCAAGTCAATTAATGAAGGACCGTATCAAGTTGAGATAACCAAAGACATACTTGATCTGCTGCCGATGGCTCGGTGATATTAGGACTGGCGGACCTAAAATTTATGATGAACCGACTCATAAGGAGAAGAAGAGATACGATCACGGACATCGGGGCTTCTAACATCATACTTAAGGGTTTACCTAAGGACATTTACAAGCTGATCAATCACAACACTGAAGCTAAGGCTGTTTGGGACAATGTCAAGATGCTTCTCTCGGGTTCTGAATTAACCAAGGAAGACAGAGAATCACAATTGTATGATGAATTTGAGCATTTTAAGATGAAACCAGAAGAAAGAGTCTATGAATATTACGTGAGATTCCACAAGCTTGTAAATGACATGAGGAACATCAAAATGGCCATGCCAAATATTTAGCTGAACTCAAAGTTTGTGAACAACATGAATCCCGAATAGCACAAATTTGTCACCTCTGTGAAGCTAACCAAAGGATTAAAGAACACCAACTATGAGCAATCAGATGCCTTCCTTTTTCGAATGAGAGACATGCTATGTTTGAGCGAAGGATTCTTGAGCAGTTCAAATCTAAGCAGGGAGAAACAAATTAGTCAAATGATTCAACAACCTTTACACCAATGTTGGAATTACTACCAAAGCTTCTCAAGTCATACCCATGGGTAATGGTAATTACAAGCTCATTCACGATCCGAAGATATAAGCCTCCGGACTCAAACACACTCATGGAAAACTTCATCAATCAACTGTCTCTCATGGTTAGTCAAAATATGAATTCCAATCCACACACCAACAATAACCTCGAGCGACATCCAATCCACACAATCAAGCTCTTCGAGATGATAAGGTAGTAGTGCGAATGTGCAAGGAAGACAGTATGAACAAGAGATGATTGGAGCGGGTTATGGTATCTTGGAGTAGGTGGAGGATATGTGGCTAATCGAATCGTGGAAGAAATGCCAATCAAGGGCAAGCAAAGCCAATCAAATGCTACAACCGTGGTGGTGAGGACATATTGCGAGGAACTGCACATCTCAAAACGTCCACGAATGCGCGAATACTTGAGAGATAAGATGTTGCTTGTGCAAGCTCGGGATAATGGAGCGACTTTGGATGAAGAGGAGTTGTTGTTTCTTGCAGAAGGAATGCTAAGACATATGATGCGGATGTGGAGGAGCAACCAATTCAGGAAACAAGTCACAATCATCAAAATGCCTTTCAAGTTGCAGAATGTGATCCATTTGATTCTGATGTAGATGATGAACCTACTGCCCAGACAATCTTCATGGCTAGCATCTCACCTATGGTCTCTCCAAAGGTCTCTTCACCACAACAAGCTGGTCCATCCAAAGAATCAATCATCTCAGAGGTATTAAAACTATACGATGAGGTGGATGAGCAAAAGATACATGACAAAGTACAATCTCTTGAAATTTATGAATCAGATATTGATAATGAGGATAATAGTAATACTGTCCCATATGATCAATATGTGACACAAAGTGAAAGTGAGATTGTACCAAATGATGTATCTTCTGCGATCAATGATGACTATGTTTTGATGAATACACCGCATGTGCCCCGATGATTCTGTTATCTACGGCGAATGCCTATAAAGAACAAGTTGCTATTTATGAACAACGTGCTAAGTTTGAGTTAACTAGCCATGAGCGAAATGGATGACCAAATGCGTACATATATTAGACAAAGTAATTTTAGAGAAGAAGTGTTAAAACAAGAGTTAAACTCCTTACAAGAAAAGCTTTCTAAAACTGTTAAGCAAAAGCAAGAGCTTCAAGATAATGTTAAAGTGCTTAAACAAGAATTTAATGCTAAGGAATCAAAACTTTTGAATGACTTTTCTAATAAAAAAACTTTGAAAAAAAAGCTTGAAAATAAGTTGTACGTACAAGGGAACATCATTCAGACTGCTCACATGATCACTAAGCACATAGTATTAAGCGATAAGCATAGTATTCCCCTAGTAGAGAAGCCAAAATCCTGAGTATTGTAAAAAGGCTAGAGAGTTCCATGCGATTGTATATGATGGGAATCAGATCCTCAAGCCTAGGCAAACACCATCGTGTATTGGAAGCACTGAAGAGGATAGAAAATTAGAAGATGCCTCTAGGGAGAAAATGGATAAGAAGCTAAATGATTCTGTGTGTAAAAAGAAAAACATAACGATCAAGCCCCATGATTACACAAAAGAAAATTGGATCTCCCTGAACAGGTTTAAGCCTCAAACTCAATTAACCACAGAACAAATTTTTTGGAAGAAAGACATGGATAAGCAAAAGCAAGCGTACTTGTTGAAACAAACACTCCCTTAGGAAAGTGCTGCGACTCACGTGTATCCTCCAAATACACCAATGCATTTAGTTCCTAGAACTATTGCCACTAATAGCAAGACCTTAATCAACATATATGTTGTTTATCAACTATTCGTTGATTTTGAGAAGATATGTAAGAAGAGAATCACACCTACAGGGATAACTGAAGGGGAAAGAGGTTTTGAGCAAACTAAAGAATGCTATTTAACTGAGGTCATGCCTTTCTTTAAACAATTAAAAGGTCAATTTGAAAGTCTTCAAAAGGGGATAAATTCGGATATTAAAGAAATGAAAAAGGAATTTGATGCAATGATTGTTGAAGTTAATGATTATGAACGAGAACTCAAATATAATGAAATTGAAAGGAAGAATTTGCATATCCTAAATGAGAACTTAGTATTAAGTTGTGTGGCTCAAGATGCGTTTTATATTGTTACTAAGCATTCTATTACTGCTTCTCAATTTCATGAATTAACAGTTGCTTTCAAAGTTTCCCATGATCGTGTCATTGAGCTTGAAAACAAAAACTCAGAACTAAATGAGAAAATTGATCAGGATGATCACGATAATTTGGTAAAACACTTTTCTAAGCTAGAAGTTGAACATTTTGATTTACAACTAAAATATCAATATCTCAAGGAAAATGTCAAAGCCTCAAACATCAAGACATCCTCAAATGTTCGAGTTTGATGCACTTTTGAAATAAACAAACGTGACGAATGATTCAAGCTCATTGTAACACGATCGAGAAAATGAAAGCCCAAATTTCACAATTAAAGGGTGAAAAGAACAATGTGGTGGCTCCCAAATGTCTCCTCCTTTAGATTCTCGATGCTCTCAAACTTTTCATCTTCAAAACTTGGTTAATGTTCTACAAAGGAAAATGAGTTTTCTAGAAGAAAATGAAAAGTTAAGCGACACTTTAAAGAGTTATATGATTCAATGAAAGTCACTCATGACAAGAACAATGAAAAATAACGTCTTTACAAAAGGAAATTGAGAATCGAGGAGTCGGTAAAAGGAAAATGCCACTTGTTTTTAATGAGAATGTTGCATCTAAGTCATCTGCAGACTCCAAATATACTATGACTGTTAAATACATTCCTCCTCATCTTAGAAATAACGAACTTGTGTTTCATAACTATTTCGCTCACCTTAAGGATAGTCTAGAATGTCTCCGTGAGATTGTAGACGAGGACTTCATAAATAAGCCACTTGATAGAGAAATTAGGTTTGCTTGCATTCAGGCCAAACGATCTCAGGAGCTGTTAGAATGTTTAATAGCAACATGTCCTAAATCCTTAGGTGCAAAAGATAAAGTCAGGATGCCTTGTTCTATGCCTAGTTCAAGTATGCAACCTATTCTATGCCCAGTTAAGAAAGTGAACTCTAAAGTGCCTCAAGTAGTTCAGATCCCTGCACGTCTAGTTCAGGAATGCAAAAAGTAGCTCAACCAACTAATGTTCCCATAATTCCCTCTACAGGAGTAATCAGTGACATAAAAGCAAGCGGGTCAAAGCCTCAAGGCAATACAAAGCAAGATAGGACCTCGCAAGCTAAGAATGTGTATTGGAAGAGAGTAGAAGACCACCCTAGGAACACTAAGTTTGAGTTGAATAAAACTAATCGTGTTGATTCTAGTATTAGCTATAAGTGTACTGTAATTAATTCAAATTCTGCTAGTATCTGCAAACCATGTAATGATGACTGCTTAATTTCTGTTACTAATCATGAATGTGGTGTGAATAATTTGATTAATGTTGTTGAATGCCTAGTTAAAATTGTTAATGTAAAAAATCAAGCTAAGAAGGCTAAAAGGCAAAGGCGAAAGAAAGTTAGAAAACAATGGAAACCCACAGGAAGAAAATTTAGTAATATAGGTTATCAAAGGATACTTACTAGCCGTAAGTTTAATCTTAATGAGTTTTGCCCTAAATTTGCTAAGTCAATGCCCATTAGAAAATGGATGCCTACTGGTAGAACTATTCCTTTAAGAAGTGAACATACTTTGAATAGGTCAAATACGGACACTAGCACTGCGTCTATTCTTGATGATTCCATTGTTTCTACTTCCGATGTGGGTGTTCCAATCATCATTACTAACCAAATGGAACCCATTCTTGCATGGGGATCCCAATTATTCGATTATCCATTCTTATGCGTGTTCAATCGTAGATCGTTCAAATCGCTTACGTGGTACATGGATTCAGCCGTTCCAAGCATATGACCGGAGATCGCTCATGCTCATGAACTTCGTGAGTAAGTTCATCGGGACTGTTAGATTCAGGAACGACCATTTTGGAGAAATTATGGGTTATGGAGACTATGTTGTTGGCAATAGTGTAATCTCCAGGGTATATTATGTTGAAGGTCTTGGTCATAACTTGTTTTCTGTTGGTCAATTATGTGATTATTCCGATCTAGAAGTGGCATTTAGAAAACATACTTGTTTCGTTAGAGAACTTGATGGTGTGGAACTATTAAGAGGAACTCGTGGTTCAAATCTATACACCATCTCTATCGAAGACATGATGAAGTCTTCTCCAATCTGCTTGTTGTCAAAGACTTCAAAGACTAAATCATGGTTATGGCATCGTCGTCTCAATCACTTGAACTTTGGCACCATTAATAATCTTTCCAGAAAGGATCTTGTAAGAGGCTTACCCAGTTAAAGTATGAAAAGATCATCTTTGTTCGACATGCCAATTGGGAAAAAGCAAGAAATATGCCCACAAACCCAAACCCACAAACTCAGTAATGGAAGTTCTGCATACCCTTCATATGGATTTGTGCGGACCAATGAGAGTGCACACGATAAATGGGAAGAAATATATTTTAGTCATTGTTGATGAATACTCTCAATTTACTTGGGTAAAGTTTTTGAGGACAAAGGATGAAACTCCATATGTCATCATCAAACTTATCAAGCAGCTTCAGGTTCGACTTAACAACACGGTTAGAATTGTTCGAACATACAATGGCACAGAGTTCGTTAACAAGGACTTAAGTCAATTTTATGAAAATATTTGAATCAGTCATCAAAGAAGTGTTCCACGAACCCCTCAACAAAACGGTATAATTGAAAGACGAAATCAAACTCTTGTGGAAGCCGCAAAAACAATGCTAATTTATTCAAAGGTTCCAATGTTTCTCTGGGCTGAAGCCATTGCCACTGCTTGCTACACCCAAAATCGTTCCCTCATACACATATCTCATGGAAAAACTCCATACGAACTTGTCCATAAACAAAAACCTGATCTCTCCTATCTTCGTGTGTTTGGTGCGTTGTGCTATCCAACGAATGACGGTCAAGATTTAGGTAAATTAAGAGCTGCGTTGGAGTTTTTAGGTTATTGATTTCTCCCGAACCACCCTCTTTATTTCTCCGTCACACTCGTCAACCGCTTGCGTCGGTCAACCGTAATGATGATAAAGGGAGACACCGGGAGAAAATGCAAGTTTACCAAGGATTAAAATATCCTTAGATCGTTTATGTCCTGGTGAGGCGTGATGTTCTGGTTCAATGACTTGTGAATTGTTGAAAAATAATATTAGTATAGGAAAACAGGAATCTGATTGACTAACACTGAATGTGAATAGTAATAGCTCTGTCACAGCTAGTTCAATTAAGAAACGTACAATCAGAAACCTAAAAACGTAAAAGATATACAAACGTACGTTTAACTAAAACGTAAACGTATAAAAAACAAAACGATTATAACTATAGTAGGGATTTGCATGTCTTAGCGACTTAAATGCAAATTAAAGAAAATAAAAGTTAAAATCTATTAAATAAACGCTATCACTATTTTTAAAGTGATGAACGTTTAAAACCTAAAACGTACGTTTAAATAAAATTACGTAAACGTACAAATAAAAACGTAAAATCTAAGAATTAAAAGACCTAAAAATATGAAAATGATATTTTTACAATCCTAATAATAAAAGAAATTTATTAGAAAAAGAAAATTAATTTTACAACTAATTATTTAATTATTATTAATTAAAACTATTTTAACTATTTAATAAATACTCTAAAATAGAAGAAAATACAAAATAAAGCTAGAAAAATAAACTTATGATTCTGAAAAATCTAAAATATTATAAAACTAATTTTAAAATTAAAAATATATTTTTTTACACTTTATATTCAATTATTACTAATTAATTTTTATTTAAAATACACTTAAATACTAGAAAATATAAAATAAACTTGGAAAAATAAAATTAAAACTTTGAAAAATCTAAAATAAGATAAAACTAATTTTAAAACAGAAAAGGTATTTATTATACAATTTATCCTATTTATTATTAATTATTTACTAATATTAATTACTAAAAACTATTATTGATTTATTAAAAATACTAAATGATTAAAGAAAAATCTGAAACTTTTTACAAAATTCTAAAATAAATAAAAGAAGCTAGGAAAAATAGAAAAATGGTAGCTTATGTGCAAAAATAAGCTAATGGGCAATAAGCTCTTAAGGAAAAGCTATCACTTAAGCTTATAGTGGTTCTTTTGGCTTTTACGCTTTCGGACTAACTAAGTACTAATATTATACATGTGTGATGAAAATAAGCTTTACAAATATAAGACTAAGCGGATCATGAGCTTATGAGTCCAACAAGAAGCTGGCTTAACCGCTGGAGCTCAAGCTACTAATAAGCTAGGAAAAAGCTATACAGATGAAACAAAAGGTAAACTAAGATGAATATAAGTCCAATAGATAAGTATAAACAAGAAAATTGGACATAAATGGTGTGAGCTTATGGTTTAGACAATCAAGCCAAAGGCTTGACTTGGATGGAATTGAGGCCTCACAAGCCTGTAATAAGCTCCACACTTAAAGGTAAAAGAAAAATAGTATGTGTACAAACAATATTGACAACTATGAACAAGTATGTGCACTGATAATCACCTATAAGCTTGTTATAAGCTCATAAGCTCTTTCAGTGCACTGAATTACCAAACAGACTTGCATACTTATTTAATGACAAATTAAGCTGAGTATATGAGCTTAAAATGGCAAAATATGAATTGGAGTAGCAAGCTGAGTTGGCAAGGATTCCAAAAGCTAAGATTCATCCCGTCTCGGTTCACGATGAGCTTTTAGAAGCTTATGAAGTTGCTATGGTTAATGAGTATGCTTCTATACTCGCCAGGGACAAACTAAAAGCTAGTTGCAGCCCTAGATAATAGGTCGCAACATGGAAAATAAGTCTTGGATCATAAATTTGGGTGGATGAGCTTTACAAAAACTAAACCACACAAGCATATGACCATAAATGAGCTTATTAGGAGTGAAGGAATGGTGTAAATGGACCCATAAGCGGTCCATTGTTGTGAATGAGCAAACAACAAGCTCCTATATACTTTCCCAACAAGCTTATGATAGCTCAATCAATCACTAGAACATTGAGATGGGCGCTTAAGCTTTGTGAAAAGCTAAAGCTCACAAGCTCAAGCTTAGTAGAGAACTTTCCATGAGCTTGGGAAAACTTACTCAACTTCACCGTTTGCTTCAATTGAAGTGAGTAACATGGGACAAAAAGATTTTGAAGATTAAGCTATGGAAATAAGCTAAAATTGTAAAACAAGCATGAAAATAACAAGCAAGCCACTAAGGCAACACATAAAAGCCAAATACATCGGCTAGGATCAAATCCATGAGCTTATGCAAGCTCATGGTTTTGACAAAGAAACCATGGTGCAGGCATACAGCTTATGAAATTGACTTTTAACAAGAACATAAAAGTTTGACTATAATGACTTTAAAACTAAATTTAATGACTGAATATAATATAATGGACTGTAATAAGATAATATTAAGCTAGGTCTACAAGTTTTAAGCTATTTCTATGAATTTCATAATCTAAAATCATCACAGTAAACTGCTAGAGTAAATTAAAATGAAATTTGACTTTTATACAAACAAGGACTTAATATATGGACTGAAATGAACTATTAGGTACTATTGTGATGTAAAACAACAATAAACAACAACAAGTAAACACTGGAACTCATGTTTATTAGCAAATCCAAACATTCCTTTGATTTACACTTTTCACATGAACATCAAAGGTTTAGATGATTCTGAACATAAACCTTATTCCAAACATTATATTATGACATAGTAAGATCATTTGAGCATAAAACATCAAGAACACAGTTGAGAAACACAGATTTGTCAAGTTTGCATTTTAACCGAGTAATTTCCAATTTTAGCACAAGTGAATTTTCATGAACAAACTACTTATATTATGCTATAATAACATCAAATAACAATACGAAACATGAAAACTTAGAAATCATAGCATAAAAAATCGACACAAGAAATGGGTAAAATGGTAAAATGGAACTTACTAATGATCAAGACAAAACCCGAGTACCAAGGCTCGAAACAACTCCTAGCTTCTCGTCAATAGGCTAGAAACTAGAAAACCATCCAAATTAGCTTCTACACCCAGGCGCTTATTGGATCACGAGAGCTTCCATGGTGATTTTTGGATTTTTAGTACTTTTCTTAATTTAAAGACTAAAACTTGTTTAATGAATCTAAAAGTCTTAAAACTGTTGTCAAGAGCTTAAGAGAGTTATAGAATCCAATAAACTACTTATTAACTTGTAATTAAAGAACATGGAAAATTTAAAGGAGATTGAGCAATATTGAAAACTAGAATTAAACTGACATTTAACTGAAAGTAACATTTCATTACACTACTTTTAAAGTAAATAACAGCATTTAAAACATTAAAAGACATTAATTTAAAGAAAGCAGTAAAACTACACTATGTGAACAATGGTAAAAACCAAAGTTAGTCTTTTCTTTGCCTCTCCTCTTGAATTTATATTCATTAAAGTTCCTTGTCGACCTCTTATCAAATCCCACTTGACTTCTTCTCTTGAATGCATCAAAATCGTACACATGGCATTTTGGCGCCAAAATGTCTTCGACGGGTGTTTTATTCATTAATTGGCTTTGGATTGATGTATAGGTGGAGGTGGAGTGTAATTGAGTGGGAAAGTGAGGTGGAATGGTGAGGTGGAGGAAAACCACCACCGGTTTTGGCTAAACCAAAGTGGGAGAGACGAATGAACAGTGCCCGCGGTTTATTCAATTTAAAAACCGGGCGGGTCAAGTGTTTGGGCTTGGATTTGGACTTAGATATAATAAAGGGTCCTGATGGTTTAGTTTAACAACAAGGACCTTTCATGTAATTCGCCAAAGTTAAAGGGTTGAATCATCCATTTCCCAAAGTTCTCACAAGGGTAAAACCTGCCAAGCAATAATAGTACAAGGACCATTGTTGAAAATTTCCATTTTACAAATCCAGGGACCAAAATCACAATTTAGAAACTATAAGGACCAAACTTGTAATTTTCTCCAAAGTTTATCATAAGGGCCATTTTGCCATTTATTAATAGAACAAGGTTAAAACTTGATAATTTTCACTTTTAAATTAACCAAGGACTATTTTGACATTTTCCAAAGTTCGTGGACCAAAGTTGTCATTTTGTGATTTTTAAACTTTAAAGGGTTTGTTTTGACAACTTTTGAATCCCAAGGACCTAAAATGATATTTTGCAAGTTTTTGAATTACAGTGGACTGCTTTTGACAACTTTTGTAACTTGAGGGACTAAAGCGCCAATTATGCAAACTTAATATGTTTTTCATCGATTTTGATGTTTTGCATTTAAAACATTTAAAACACTTGTTTGTGATATTTTATCATTTTGATGAGTTTCTAAGTGTTTTCGGATGTTTTGGCATTCTAATAGTATAAAAATGATGAGTATTTAGACACTCATCAATCCCCACACTAAGATATTGCTAGTCCCTAGCAATGATTTGAGAAAACATAATGGATTTTATTCTCTTTACCAAAAGCCATTACTCGGAGTAGCCAAATGTTTCGAGTTCAAGTAAGAACCATGGTACAACGATAACCATGTGATTTTAAGCAAATCATAAGTCGTGAACGGATTTGATTTGTCTTTACCGTGGCCGTACCTTCGGACTAGCCAACTCTTAGATAAATTATCAATATTATCTTTGGTGAGCCGATTACCAATTATGGATTTTCAACTGCCTTTACCACAAGCCATAAACTTGCGGGCTAGCCAACTCTTCACTTTTAAGGATATGGTGAGTTGAACACCATACAATTTTGGGCAAATTGCAAGCCATAAACGGATTTGAGATATCTTTACCAAGAGCCGTTTGCTCCTGGATTAGCCAATCCTTATGTGGGTTAGACATGGTGGACTGATTACCATTTGTTGTGTTTAGTACTTAGTACTTCCACTAGATAAAAATTTTAAAATTTGGCCATTTTGGGGAAAAGGGACTAAAGGGTACATTTATGATCAAATTCGCGAATTTCCCCACACTTAGAAATGAATATTGTCCTCAATATTCAAAACTAAGTGAGGTAAACACAACAATTATTTTATTATTATTTTTTTAGATATACACAATTTTCTCAACGTTTTATAAATCTATGTACGAAATGTATATACACCCCACACTTAGGTGGTAGAAAGGGAAAGATGTAAATATGGGTGAAAACCCATATTGTGGGCTTGTTTTGATAATCAAGTCACTAGCTTGACTTGACCCGAATTAAATTTGTTCATGGGGAAACCGGTGGGATTGCCACTCAAAGAATGGGTGAGAAATTGGAGTGGGATTGCCACTCACGAATTATGAATAATCATCACTAAGATGAGTCTAAGAATCTTAGAAAGAAACTCGAAAAAGGAGAGAAGAATATTTTGATTTTGATTTTATAAAAGAAGTGGAAAATATTTTTGTATTTTAAGGTTTATATATATATGTACAAAAGAAATTCCTAACAACCGCCCCTCGAAAGGGAATCGGGTCCGACAGAGCTCAAGAATCAGAAATGACCAACAACCAAATGTTGTAACCGAGGACTTATCAAACCGGGCAAGTTGTGTGCAAAGGAAAAAATGTTTTGTAATTTTTAACTTTTATATATATACACAAAGAAATGGCTAAAAGGAAACCTAAATGAGATTTTTAATACATGATATCGATTTAAACCTAATCTATCATATTCCGTGAATTATACTAAGCACAATAAATCCTTTTTAGTGTAAACATGGTGTTTAGCCAAAATTTAGACCTAGGAATATCAAGATTAGGAAGATTGACATCAAATGCAAATCAAAGCACGATAGATTTCAATCATAAAATCTTTTGTATTTTATATTGTTTATATGAAATGAAGTATATGTAATTTACATACAAAGATAGGTATTTCAACAAAGTACAAAATACAAGTCATAATCTGCACTAGCCTCCCGTGGCGCTAAAATTGATTTCTCCCGAACCACCCTCTTTATTTCTCCGTCACACTCGTCAACCGCTTGCGTCACGGTCAACCGTAATGATGATAAAAGGGAGACACCGGGAGAAAATGCAAGTTTACCAAGGATTAAAATATCCTTAGATCGTTTATGTCCCGGTGAGGCGTGATGTTCGGTTCAATGACTTGTGAATTGTTGAAAATAATATTAGTATAGGAAACAGAATCGATTGACTAACACCGAATGTGAATAGTAATAGCTCATCACACCTAGTTCAATTAAGAAACGCATAATCGAAACCTAAAACGTAAAAGATATACAAACGTACGTTTAACTAAAACGTAAACGTATAAAAACAAAACGATTATAACTATAGTAGGGATTTGCATGTCTTAGCGACTTAAATGCAAATTAAAGAAAATAAAAGTTAAAATCTATTAAATAAACGCTATCACTATTTTTAAAGTGATGAACGTTTAAAACCTAAAACGTCGTTTAAATAAAATTACGAAACGCACAAATAAAAACGTAAAATCTAAGAATTAAAAGACCTAAAAATATGAAAATGATATTTTTACAATCCTAATAATAAAAGAAATTTATTAGAAAAAGAAAATTAATTTTACAACTAATTATTTAATTATTATTAATTAAAACTATTTTAACTATTTAATAAATACTCTAAAATAGAAGAAAATACAAAATAAAGCTAGAAAAATAAACTTATGATTCTGAAAAATCTAAAATATTATAAAACTAATTTTAAAATTAAAAATATATTTTTTTACACTTTATATTTAATTATTACTAATTAATTTTATTTAAAATACACTTAAATACTAGAAAATATAAAATAAACTTGGAAAAATAAAATTAAAACTTTGAAAATCTAAAATAAGATAAAACTAATTTTAAAACAGAAAAGATATTTATTATACAATTATTCTATTTATTATTAATTATTTACTAATATTAATTACTAAAACTATTATTGATTTATTAAAATACTAAATGATTAAAGAAAATCAAACTTTTACAAAATTCTAAAATAAATAAAAGAAGCTAGGAAAATAGAAAATGGTAGCTTATGTGCAAAAATAAGCTAATGGGCAATAAGCTCTTAAGGAAAAGCTATCACTTAAGCTTATAGTGGTTCTTTTGGCTTTTCTGCTTTCTGGACTAACTAAGTACTAATATTATACATGTGTGATGAAAAATAAGCTTTACAAATATAAGACTAAGCAGATCATGAGCTTATGAGTCCAACAGTAAGCTTTTGGCTTAACTGTTGGAGCTCAAGCTACTAATAAGCTAGGAAAAAGCTATACAGATGAAACAAAAGGTAAACTGAGATGAATATAAGTCCAATAGATAAGTATAAACAAGAAAATTGGACATAAATGGTGTGAGCTTATGGTTTAGACAATCAAGCCAAAGGCTTGACTTGGATGGAATTGAGGCCTCACAAGCCTGTAATAAGCTCCACACTTAAAGGTAAAAGAAAAATAGTATGTGTACAAACAATATTGACAACTATGAACAAGTATGTGCACCGATAATCACCTATAAGCTTGTTATAAGCTCATAAGCTCTTTCAATTACCTTCGAATTACCAAACAGACTTGCATACTTATTTAATGACAAATTGTCGAGTATATGAGCTTAAAATGGCAAAATATGAATTGGAGTAGCAAGTCGAGTTGGCAAGGATTCCAAAAGCTAAGATTCATCCCGTCTCGTTCACGATGAGCTTTTAGAAGCTTATGAAGTTGCTATGGTTACCGAGTATGCTTCTATACTCGCTTTGGGACAAACTAAAAGCTAGTTGCATTTCTAGATAATAGGTCGCAACATGGAAAATAAGTCTTGGATCATAAATTTGGGTGGATGAGCTTTACAAAAACTAAACCACACAAGCATATGACCATAAATGAGCTTATTAGGAGTGAAGGAAATGGTGTAAATGGATCGCATAAGCGGTCCATTGTTGTGAATGAGCAAACAACAAGCTCCTATATACTTTCCCAACAAGCTTATGATAGCTCAATCAATCACTAGAACATTGAGATGGGCGGTTAAGCTTTGTGAAAAGCTAAAGCTCACAAGCTCAAGCTTAGTAGAGAACTTTCCATGAGCTTGGGAAAACTTACTCAACTTCACTGTTTGCTTCAGTGAAGTGAGTAACATGGGACAAAAAGATTTTGAAGATTAAGCTATGGAAATAAGCTAAAATTGTAAAAACAAGCATGAAAATAACAAGCAAGCCACTAAGGCAACACATAAAAGCCAAATACACTGGCTAGGATCAAATCCATGAGCTTATGCAAGCTCATGGTTTTGACAGTAAAACCATGGTGCAGGGCATATGATTATGAAATTGACTTTTAACAAGAACATAAAAGTTTGACTATAATGACTTTAAAACTAAATTTAATGACCGAATATAATATAATGGACTGTAATAAGATAATATTAAGCTAGGTCTACAAGTTTTAAGCTATTTCTATGAATTTCATAATCTAAAATCATCACAAGAACTTGCTAGAGTAAATTAAAATGAAATTTGACTTTTATACAAACAAGGACTTAATATATGGACCGAATGAACTATTAGGTACTATTGTGATGTAAAACAACAATAAACAACAACAAGTAAACACTGGAACTCATGTTTATTAGCAAATCCAAACATTCCTTTGATTTACACTTTTCACATGAACATCAAAGGTTTAGATGATTCTGAACATAAACCTTATTCCAAACATTATATTATGACATAGTAAGATCATTTGAGCATAAAACATCAAGAACACAGTTGAGAAACACAGATTTGTCAAGTTTGCATTTTAACTGAGTAATTTCCAATTTTTAGCACAACTGAATTTTCATGAACAAACTACTTATATTATGCTATAATAACATCAAATAACAATACGTAAAACATGAAAACTTAGAAATCATAGCATAAAAAGTAATGACACAAGAATGGGTAAAATGGTAAAATGGAACTTACTAATGATCAAGACAAAACCCAGTACCAAGGCTCGAAACAACTCCTAGCTTCTCGTCAATAGGCTAGAAACTAGAAAACCATCCACAAGCTTTACACCCCGTAATCGCTTATTGGATCACGGTGAGGCTTCCATGACCATTTTTGGATTTTTAGTACTTTTCTTAATTTAAAGACTAAAACTTGTTTAATGAATCTAAAAAGTCTTAAAACTGTTGTCAAGAGCTTAAGAGAGTTATAGAATCCAATAAACTACTTATTAACTTGTAATTAAAGAACATGGAAAATTTAAAGGAGATTGAGCAATATTGAAAACTGGAATTAAACTGACATTTAACTGAAAGTAACATTTCATTACACTACTTTTAAAGTAAATAACAGCATTTAAAACATTAAAAGACATTAATTTAAAGAAAGCAGTAAAACTACACTATGTGAACAATGGTAAAAACCAAAGTTAGTCTTTTCTTTGCCTCTCCTCTTGAATTTATATTCATTAAAGTTCCTTGTCGACCTCTTATCAAATCCCACTTGACTTCTTCTCTTGAATGCATCAAAATCGTACACATGGCATTTTGGCGCCAAAATGTCTTCGACGGTGTTTTATTCATTAATTGGCTTTGGATTGATGTATAGGTGGAGGTGGAGTGTAATTGAGTGGGAAAGTGAGGTGGAATGGTGAGGTGGAGGAAAACCACCACCGGTTTTGGCTAAACCAAAGGGAGAGACGAATGAACAGTGCCCAGCGGTTTATTCAATTTAAAAACCGGGCGGGTCAAGTGTTTGGGCTTGATTTGGACTTAGATATAATAAAGGGTCCTGATGGTTTAGTTTAACAACAAGGACCTTTCATGTAATTGGCCAAAGTTAAAGGGTTGAATCATCCATTTCCCAAAGTTCTCACAAGGGTAAAACCTGCCAAGCAATAATAGTACAAGGACCATTGTTGAAAATTTCCATTTTACAAATCCAGGACCAAAATCATCAATTTAGAAACTATAAGGACCAAACTTGTAATTTTCTCCAAAGTTTATCATAAGGGCCATTTTGCCATTTATTAATAGAACAAGGTTAAAACTTGATAATTTTCACTTTTAAATTAACCAAGGACTATTTTTGACATTTTTCCAAAGTTCGTGGACCAAAGTTGTCATTTTGTGATTTTTAAACTTTAAAGGGTTTGTTTTGACAACTTTTGAATCCCAAGGACCTAAAATGATATTTTGCAAGTTTTTGAATTACCAGGACTGCTTTTTGACAACTTTTGTAACTCGAGGGACTAAACCGCCAATTATGCAAACTTAATATGTTTTTCATCGATTTTGATGTTTTTGCATTTAAAACATTTAAAACACTTGTTTGTGATATTTTTATCATTTTGATGAGTTTCTAAGTGTTTTCAGATGTTTTTGGCATTCTAATAGTATAAAAATGATGAGTATTTAGACACTCATCAGTTATGCATCAAACAAGAAGGGTTACCGAATCTACAACAAAAGAACTCGAGATATCATGGAAACTATTCACGTCACGTTCGATGAGCTGTCCGGGCAAATGGCTCCAGGACAATCCAGTTCTGGACCCGCATCTCAACCTTCATCAAGTAGTCCCATTAGTTCTACTCTTGTACTTAATCTCGCACCAGCAACTCCTTATGTACCTCCTTTAGAAGATGATTTGAAGAAATTGTTTGATCCAATGTTTGATGAACACTATGAGCCAATTGCTAATGATCTATCAAATCCATCAACAGTAGGTCGCTCCTATCCCTTTCAATGAAGTTAACCCTTCGCTTATGTCATTAAGTCAAGAAGCGCCTACCATCGATCACTCTGTCTCATCAACAAATCATCAATCATCAAGTGTAAATCATGGAATTGTTTCGCACCTATGATGGAGATAATCCTTTGCTACTCCGAAGATGCCCCTTTGAGAACATATTTGCTCTGAACCATCGTCGAACCATCTTCATCGGGAGAAAATGACTTTGCTACTTCGGTTCCTCAACAACAACCACACGAACACCTTAGAAAATGGACACATGATCATCCATTGGACAACATCATTAGAAATCCTCTCGTCCAAGATCCACTCGTAAACAACTTGCAATCGATGCCTTATGGTGCTTCTTCAACTCCGTACTATCTAAGATCGAACCAAAAGGCGTTAAAGCGCCATGAATGAAGGCAATGGTTCAATGCCATGCAAGAAGAAATTCATGAGTTTGATCGACTAGATGTATGGGAATTAGTACCGCCTCCGACGTGCTATGATCATTTCTCTAAAGTGGATCTTCAAAGTAAAACTTGATGAGCATGGTGATGTATTAAAAACAAGGCTCGATTGGTTGCAAAAGATACCGTCAAGAGGAGGGTATTGACTTTGAAGAATCATTTGCTCTAGTTGCACGTATCGAGGCAATCGAATTTTCACAGCTAATCTTGCTAGTAAGAATATGGTAGTCTTCGGATGGATGTAAAGCGGCTTTTCTTAACGGAGATCTTAAAGAAGTCCTATACATTAGCCAACCCGGTTTGTGAATCCATAGCATCCTACTCATGTCTATCACTTGAAGAAGGCTCTTTCTGCTTGAAGCAAGCTCCAGGGCATGGTATGATACGCTATCAAAGTTTCTTCTATCTCTTGGATTCAAAGAAAGGAGCGCTTGATCCGACATTGTTCACCGAAAAGTCGTGCAAACATTTAATTCACGTTCAAATCTATGTTGATACTATTATTTTTGCCTCGACCGACCCCAATGAATGTGACCTTTTTCTAAGGAGATGGGCTCCAAATTTCAAATGTCAATGATGGGACAAATGTCATTTTCTTGGGATTACAAATATTACAAAGTCCCGGAGGCATTTTATAAATCAATCTAAATATGCAAATGAGATCTTAAAGAAATTTGGATTTGATTCTTGTGACCCGTTGACACTCCCATGATAGAGCGTACTAAAGCGGATGAGGACCACTCACGGATCATGGTAGATCAAATGAAATATCATAGTATGATTGGATCCTAATGTACCTCACGACCAAGAGACTAGATATTCATTCATTGTATGCATGTGTGCTAGATACCGTGCTAAGCCTACTAAAAGCACCTTGAAACGGTTAAACGGGTCTTTTGGTATCTCCAAGGAACCATCAATATGGGACTTTGGTACCAAGGACACCGGTATGTCACTAACGACCTATGCAGATGCCGATCATACATGATGTCTAGATACACGTCGAAGCACGTCTGAGGTGCTCGCTTTTGGTGATAAGCTTGTGAGTTGGTCTTCTAAGAAACAAATGAGTACTTCTATATCCTCTACAAAGGTGAATACATAGCCATGTCATCTTGTTGTGCTCAAATCCTATGGATGAGATCCCAATTATCGACTATGGCTTTGAATTCAACAAAATCCCTCAGATTGTGATAACAAAGTGCCATTGCTCTCTTGCAACAAAGTTCAACATTCAAGAGCAAAGCATATCGACATTCGACATCATTTCATCGGGGAGCAAGTGGAAAACGGTGTGGTGGAACTTTATTTTGTGAGGACCGAATACCGCTTAGCGACATCTTCACCAAAGCTCTTCCTAGAGAACGTTTTGATTTTATCCTCCACGACTTGGTCTAAAGAGTCTACAACCGAAACACTTAAATGTCTTCAAGAGGAAGAAGAGGAGTAAAGGTTTTCTTTATCCATCTCTTGTATATAGTTATTCAAAAAGCAAAATACAAAATTAGAAAACCAACAAAAAGCAAATAGAAAAATATAAAACTTTCAAAATTTTCAAAAATATTATCATTTTGTCATGTTTTTCTTGATTCGATAATATCTACGGTCTTTGTGCTGTCATTCAAAGAGTGACACGGGTCTTTAGATTTTGTTCGAATGTATAAAAAAATAATAAAATTTTTTTTTGAGAGAAAGTGAACAAAGGCTTATAGTCATTTCAGTCTATAACCCGTTTTTAAAGAAAGAACAGAGCATTGCTGTTAGCCTTAATAGTTTTTATTAGAAGTGATGGTCATTCACTTTTAGGAACTTTGTAACGTGTGTTAGATATCGTGATAGAATAGTCTTCGGGCTCGTGGATTGGGCTAAGCTAATTGGTTAAAAGATAAGCTATGCTAGCCATTTATAAGCTTGTGTATCCCAAGCCCAATCCAAGTCCAATTCGTGGCCCTTGCCAAGCCCATTAGGGTATTATAGTAAGGAACTATATAAACCCCTCAAAGTCTCATTTGAGGGGTGTGCTCGAAAGAGTGTGTGTGTGTGTTTTCTTTGGAGCAATATAACATCTCTTGTTTTTCATCTCTCTACACACATACACGGTTTTTAAACATCAAGTCACCATCTCTTCTTAATCTTTCTAATCTTTATTTCTTTCATCTTCACGCATAGTTTGTGTTTGTGTTAACGTGATATACGTGTTGGGTTTGTGATAAGGTTGGTAAAAGAAAGGTCCTACAATTGGTATCAATCGCCTAACAATGGTTTAGGAGTGTTTGTGTTTGTTTTGAAGTTTTGGTACTATCGCGTAAGCTCTCGTTATACATCTTTGACACGCATAAAACTTTAATTTTGCACTTAAATCTTCAAGATTCTTATGGTCTAAGGTTTATATAGTGTTAAAGATTCTAGTTTTGGAAAAAGTTCAAGCTTTATGTGTTTTACATCGTTTTAAACTAGTTTTGGTTCGTTGTTCATTTCTACGCGTAAGCACAAAAGCATTTTGGGTGATTTTGGTCAAAACAATCGTGTTATTTAAGTGTTTTTAAGGCTATTTATGCATTAGAAATTGGTTGAATCATCGGAAATTTTTACGCGTAAGTCAAAACCCTAGTTTTACGCGTAAGAAATTCAAAACCCTATTTCTCGCGTAAGTTTCTACACATAACTTTTGGTGAAGAATCTACGTGCAAAAGCGGTTACTCGGTGCTTCCTTCACTTGGATAAGTGTGCGAACACTTCGACTTTCGGATATCTTTTATCTTTGTGACGATGTAAAGGATTTTGGTTTTAAACCAACTCTTACGGATAAGCGAGAAAGCTTACGAGCAAGCACTCTACGCATAAGTTAACTCTTACGCGTGGTACTTTACTTCTACGCTTAACGTTTACGCATAAGACTTAAGTTTAACCTTAGGTTTACGCATAAGAATCCTACGCCTAAGCTCTTTACACATAAGGACTCCTACGCATAAGCAATCCTACGCATAAGCATTCCTTTCTACGCATAAGAACTGGTTTACGAGTAAGACTTTCAGAAAAACTTCAAACGGCAATATCTTTTTAAACACAACTCCTTTATCGTTGAATCGATCCTACATCAACTTTATCAGATCATACCTTCATCAATGGCAACTCAACAAGACATTCATGCAGCTGGTGATGAAAACCGTCCTCCTATGTTGGAAAAAGGTGGTTATCTTCAATGGACAAGTCGAATGCTTCGTTACATCAAGACAAAACCTAATGGAAAATTGATGATCAAATCCATTCAGGATGGACCCTTCATACCTTGACAAGTCCAAGACCACGAAATGCTGATGCAACACCTCCCGTCCCACCATTTCTTCGTCTTCAAAAGACTCGGAATACTCAAGAGGATCGAAACAAGTCGAAGCAGATGACATGGCAATTCACATTGTCCAACTGGTTTACCAAGAGACATCTTTGTCTTGTAGAGATAGTTTTGAAACCGCTTTCGATATGGGAGCGAGTTAGACGACTTTGTCATGGAGCAAATTGGTCAACAAGGCGTGACACACGGTAAATTTTCACAAAATTTAACGATAATTAGTAATTTATTATTACTAAGCATGAGTCATGAAGCATGCATAAGCTTTGCACGATCATTTGAGTAGATAACTCGCGTCATGAGATAATTTCACCATTCTTGCATTCATATCATTTCATGAATATCCCATTTTTTGTCTTATGATTTAAATTATAAGGCGAGAGGTTATCTCGTTTTCCCAAAGGACCGACCTTTGCACGCATCGACACTATGATAAGGACTTGATAAAATAAATGACAAACTTCCGTAATGAAAAATATTACAAAAATAATAATATCTCCGATGCGTAACCATAAGATATTACATCCAAAAGTTGTCAAACGATGATACCTCGGTCACAATGTAATATCACGGGACTCAAAATATTCAACACACTTTCACTTGAGCAACAACTATTATAAGACTCAAATACAACTTATAGATATAAGTATAATGTATATGCTTACCCTTCCAAGTTTATACAATAAGTAAATACATCTAATTACTTACACAAATAAACAAATGAGTACTTAAAATAAAAAGTGAGATAAAATCTCTTTTGTCTTTCTCTCCCATTCATGACAAAACAAGAACCAAGAAAACCAGGAGAAGATTTCATATCCATCTTCAACCTCTAGGCTTGTACTCCCTAGGTAGGTCGAATCTCTCCCAAAAGAGATAATCCAACATGCCTAATCCTTCACATCCTCATCTCTCTTACCATATCCATGAAAGTTCTTGTTTCACAAATCCTCTCTTTGATACTCTTGCTACTACGCGTACGAATCCAAGGGGAAATCAAAGAAAAATCGTCCAAGGAATCATATCTTCACACATATTTAGCTTGAGCCAAAGGTCCAAGATGTTCTTAGGTTTTGGAAGATAGCCGAATTTGTCTTCAAACCAAGACCAAAGAGAAGAAAGATAACCAAACTCCTCCTCAATATACTCCTATATCTCTAGTCGAATTTCAAAAGCTCCAAACTCAGTTTTTCATCAAGTTTTATCAAAAACTAGGGTTTACAAAAGTTAGGGTTTTCAAAAATTGATTTGGGGGTTTTGAAATTGGAGGTGTGTAGGAGCTAATTCAAGTCTCATTTGGTCCGAAACCACGAAGCCATTCTCGTTCTCACGCGTCATCTTTGAGTTGAGGTTATGAACTTTCCTTGTTGTAATACTCTTTTTGTTGTTGTTATGTGGTTAAGTTAATAACTTGTACTAAAATGATATTATAAAACTTTTACCATGTTTAGTTTCTTTAATTTTCTATGTCGAAAATAATTTGTCTCTTGAATGTGTGTTGGGTTTTGTCGAGGATTTGAAACAAGAAAAAGTGGAAGTGGAGTCCTTTTGATATCGTTATGTTGATCTTGAGTCTTGTCAAATTGCATAACCAAGATTAGGGAGATTGAGTTTTTGCAAGTTATACTCTTAGTATTAGTAAACGATCTTGATAACATGAACTCGTGTGGTCTTTTGCACTAGAGTCCGTTTGGTTTTTCTATCGAGATAAAGGAACAAAAATGAGGCATACGAGTTAAGTTGTGAAGCCCACTAGTAACCCATGTCGATACTCACATTTTCAAGCCGACCCTTAGGTTATTTTAAAGTATGTCGAACTTCGATTTCTACCTTGTTTAAACATGAAAAACATGCTAGTGTCTTATTTTCTTGTTAACTCAAACCTTAGAAGTGGACCTTGTGTCTAAGTTTCTATGAACGCCTAGGAGAACCCAAGTCGAAGGTGTTTGGTTACTAAAACATTTTCGGGTAGTCCATGGTTGTATCGAAATTCATAAGAGTAGGCGAGATTGAGACCGAGCTGAAGTAGTACTCGACTTATACCTAGTCTCATCACTCACTTTCTCACTTCCTAGTTTTTGATGTTAGCTAACCTTGCTCGAAACCAACGACTCGAACTATAATGCCCACGTTAAACTTTAGAGACAACTAGTGAACTTGAAATAAAACATGGAAAATTACTTGTTCTAAAATTCTGTTATCAAGTTAGTAGCATAAATGAACTTGGGCCTAAGCCCTTTTCTCTCTTTCTCGTTACAACCAACACGTTGGGCCAAGCCCAACACTTGATACCATGTGGCAATTTAGATTGGGCCACACCCATAGTCCTTTTTACCGAAACAAAGAGTGAACCGAATGAGGATACCCGGAAACTTACCGAACAACAAATACTAAAACCCGTCTCTATCAATTCTTCTTTCCACTTCGCACATATCGCCTTAACGCCATTTGTGTACACTAGTAGTAACTTAACGAAATAATATACAAAGGTTGGACATGAACAACTAAGGTGTAAGAACATGATTCGTTTAATAATGATTATGTCGAAATTTAGCATTGATGTGTAAACAAATGTACGTCAAGTAAACGTCAAGTTTAGAACTTTATATATTAAAGACAAGTTTTGATAAAAAAACTAAAGACCACAATGTCATTTCATTATATATTAAAATTGAAATTTTTCAACTTAACATAAACATTTTCTAAAGGTAATTAGAAAATAAATCAATTAAGTTATAAATTTTGACAATACCATTTTATGTCAAGTTAAATGAGTATATACACATTTATATACTTACTAGTGGAAATGTTGTAGTTATTATTCATATCAAACTTTGGATTATAAACCGCTATTAATGTCAATATAAAAGTATATACACTTTGTATACTTACTAGTAATAATAAATTAACAAACTTACGTTTAGTAGTAATACAAATCATATCGAACCACTTTAAATAAGTGATACTTAAAAAAAATGAACTGAAACATTGCCCTCCTTATCTAGGTCGCGTATCGGTGCCGCATCACAACATTCACTAGATCCCACATTTGGATTGCACATTTGCTAAGGTGAGTTTTCATAACCCCTATTTTACTTGATAAACTGTTTTATACATTTTGGGGTGAGAAATATGCAAAACATTTTTATGGACCAAAACTATTACATGATTACTATTACGTGGTTTAGCCTAAGCCATTATGTCCCTAGAGAATGCCCTTTTTCATGAATCGTCAATTTCCCATTGGGAAACGCGAATGTTATAAATAGATCTATTGAGGGTGACTCCTCCGTTCGGTTGGCCATGCTTAGGCCAAGGCGAAACGTATACCGTGTCGGAACCGAGTGTAGAGGGACAAAACACTCGCTATGGGCCCCTATATTGTATGATATCATTTAGCATACATAATCTGTTGTAGTATCGGTTGCATGAACTTAGAGCTAACGTAATAGACTTTCATCCATATATCATTATATCCGTTGTAATGATTATATGACTTTGCTAATGGTCCAAACTTACTACTTTAATTTAAACCTATGAACTCACCAGCTTTTAGCTGACCCTTTTAGCATAATTTCTCAGGTGTTTAGTTGCGATCATGGGTGCAAGGCAAGAGGCGGTGAAATGGTCGTAGTAATTTTTAAAGAAGTGTTTTTACACAAAAAAATGATGTTTTTACTTTGGGACCACTAAAAATTATGGGATGTGCCCATTTATCTAAACAATGTTGTAAGATAATGTTTTAAGATATTTTATGAAGTTAAACGGAGTATGTATTCCGTTCTTTATTACTTGTGTTACGATTCACCAATCCCGTAACGCTCCCGAATAACACGTATGCTTCCGCTAAATAAAATTTGGGGGTGTTACAAAGACACAGAGAACAAGTTGCTAACTGCTTGGGAGAAGTTTACATCTACTCCAGGAGAATCCATTGAATCCTACTATGGAAGGTTCTGCACTTTAATGGATGAGCTTATCAGAAACAAGTTGACTCCCAGAACTATCGTTCAAAACATCAAGTTCCTGAACAATCTTCCAGAAGAATGGGGACGATATGTCACTATTGTCAACCAAACAAAAGACTTACATCAAGTGAACTTTGATCAACTAAACGATTTATCAAACAAAACCAAGTCAAGCGAATGAAGTCGAAAGAAAGATTGGCAAAAATCATGATCCATTGGCTCTTATTGCAAAGACTCAACCTTCAAGTGAATACACAACAACAAGCTTCATCATCTTCCACTAACAACAACTTGCGACAATACATCCTCAACAACAAAACTATCCACCGAACAACAACATTACCAGAACAAGGAATCACCGATCTTGAAATGGAACCGTAAGAAGCTTTGTCTCAAGTATTCTCTTTATTGGGTAAAGCATTCAGAGGTCGCTATTCCACACCAACTAACAACAACCAAAGGATTTCATCAAACACTGCAACATGCAAATTGCACACCGGTGTGAACATGAGTAATCAAGGACAAATGGTTGGAGTTATTGGGAATCGCAGGATATGCTACTTGGATTTCGCATGGTAATCAGCGGTTCCAAATCGTGGTGTCGGTTGGGTCGAATGTTGGGAATAGAGCGATGGGTAATCGAATGGAAATGTTGCGACTCAGCTTGTTGGGAATTATGGAAATGTGAATCATAATCAGTTAAGTGTTATAACCGTCAAGGATTGGGTCACATGGCAAGGAATTGTCCAACTAAACCGAAAAAGAAGGATCTTGCGTATCTTTAGAAAGCTATCATGTTGGTACAAAAGGAACAATCTGGACTTCAATTGAGTCTTGAGGAAAATGACTTCATGGCTATTATGGATGATTTGGAAGACCTCGAGGAACTCAATGCAAACCGCATCTTCATGGCAAATCTTGAGAGACTAAGCACGACACCGATTCGACGCACCTCCTGCTTATGACGCCAACGCAAAGATCCGAGGTACCAAATCACCGATCCATGCTATAACAATGTCATATTTGATGTGTTTACTCATGACGAACAAGATTCGTGACATCGCACCTACTTATGATATATACCGACAATGCGAGTTGTAGCAATACTAACTCGAGACTCCGATGTGGATCCTAGTAGAGACCGTGGCACAAAATCTGAGACCGATGAGGAAACACGTGCTTATTTTGAATCATTAATCAATAAATGTGGCATTGAAATTGAGAAAGTTAGAACGGTCAATCGCGAAGTTAAGGCCGCGAATGCTAAATTGACCGAGCTTGAGAGTTACAAGGAGAACGCAAAGCCTTTGAATTTCATAAAACAAAGAATCGAATTAGAAATTGGTTATCGAAATTTGGTTTCTAAAGAACAACTTTGCAAATCAAGTATAACACACTTGATGTGAATTTGAACTTAAAATTAAATCTTTAAACAAGGAAATTTCGATTTAAATAACCAACTTTCCAAACAAAAGAAACGTTTAATCTTGAAAAGAGAAGAAGCGTTGATTATCGATTTTCAAAACGAAGATTCTCTTCTTGATGAAATTCTTGATAAAAAAGAAAAAATCCAAACTTTAGAAAATTTGCTTCTTAAAACGGGTCATTCTGCTCAAACAATCAAGATGCTTTCTAATCAAGTAAATCCGCGTTTCATACTAATAATAGAATGACACTTGGTAATGACCCTTCTTCGCTTCTCAAGAAAGCTCAGAAATCTCATAATGTGTTAAACAATGGAAAACCTTTGCATGAACCCATAATTGTGCATGATTCTCTTGAAACATTGGAACTATCTGAGGAGAGTAGATCAAGAATGAAATAAAAACATCCGGAAAACAAACCAATTGACTATAACAAATGCAACAAAATTAACGGAATTACTTTTGTTAATCAAAAGAAAAGTCAAAGTTTTCATCACACCAAATGTTTCAAACAAAGAGTCAACACTGCTTTCAAAATCGCTTCAAAACCGGTTGTTGTCTCTAATTCTCTTTGAACATTGAACAAATGTCTTCAAACAATCCTTTTAACACAAGTGGCGCGAAAGTATTTTAGACAATGTGAAAACTAGAATTGTGGATCTTCAAGAGACGTTAAAACTAAAACCACGATTACACCTAACAACCGGTTCTCTAGTTTTGACATCGAACAAAGAAAGTTTTTGAAACTCAAATTGCCCTCACCGAATGCCATCGGCAAGGGTAATTCATTTTGAACAAGCATTTTGAAAGAAACAGTTGACTTTGTCAAGGACCATAAATCCGGTAAAGCAAGCTAATGATTGTGTTGAACAAATCAAAGTTTTGGAAAATTTAAATGACTCTCTCTTGAAGATGTTCGACTACCGATATAATGTACATTATTTTACAAACATATTCTGTTGAAGATCATGAAAGACTCCATCCGAGACCTCCAAAATTGTTTCAAAATATGAAAAAGCACTTGAGAAACTTGAAAAAGAAAATGTCTCATATTTTAAACAACTTGATCGAAAATCTGAGGAATGACAAACTGTCGTATGAGCATGCCTACAATGACATGAAAGCGAAAAATGATCTTTTGAGGACTCAGCTGGAATGTCACAAAGGAAAGGCAGTGGATACTGTTATTACAAAACCATTGACTGGGGAGAAAGCAAATGTTCCCAAACCGGTTTTAAAACCAAAAATGTCTGTTTCTATGCCTCCCAAAATTCAATGAGAAAATGTTTCATCAAAACCACCACCCACCGCCCTACCTAAACAAAATGTTGAAAAAGGAAAAGCGGTTATCGAGAAACCAAAAGTTTTAGCTCCCGGCTTTTTAAGATGAGTACCACTAATGCGCTCGCCTCACATCTAAAACATATGGAACAAACGACATAAGTTTAGAAAAGCACTCTAAAGAGACTAGGAAAGCTGAAACCACCTCCTTCATAAAAATGTGAATCCTAATGCGTGTGCCTTACCTTCTACAGACTAGAAAGCACCTCTAGGAGCAGCAGACTAAAGCCTAAGAGCAATACAAGGAACAATAGAGTCTCGATCGCCTCTAGGAGTAGTAGCTTGAATAAAGAGAAGAAAGTAGAAGAACACCCTAGGAATTTACCATTTTTGAATAAGAAAGACATTTCATCTGAATGTAATGAACCTATGAAACTTGCTAAGTCTAATGAATGTGTTGAATCTCTTTGTTTAACTTGCAAGAAATCTTTAACTAATGTTCATGATGATTGTGTTTCTAAGAATGAGATTGTTAAGACTGTTAAGAAGAATGTTCCCAAAAGAACTTATGCTAAATGAATAGGAAGACTAGTTGCGAGACTTAGGCTTTACACTACTGATAGGGAGCATAATATTTACTTTAGGGATGACATTTGGAAACCAACGGGTAGAATTTTTACACTCCAGAGTGGTAGAATGAGTGATAAACCTGTCTTACCAATAGATAACTTCTATGAGTGTGATCAGGATTTTACCTCTAATCCAAAGGAACCAAAATCAAAATGGTTTCCAAAATCTTCTTCTTCTGTGATTGGCAGGTTATCGAAATTTGTCTTTGGATCGTCGACTGGGTTGCTCTAAGCACATGACCGAAATCAAGTCACGATCAATTTTGTCTCGAAATTCATGGGAACCGTGACGCTTTGGAAATGATCATGTAGCGACTATCATGGGTTATGGAGATCTACCTTTTGGAAATTATTTGATCACTCGGGTTTACTATGTCGAAGGGTTGGGACACAATTTATTTTCGATCAGGCGCTACGTGATGCGATTTAGAGGTTGCTTTTAGGAAAATGCTTGCTTCGTTAGAAACTTGAATGGCATCGATCTCTTAACCGGGAATCGTGATACAAACTTGTATGCTATCGACATCAATCAAATGGCCTCTTCATCACCAATATGTCTTATGACACGAGCATCCGGAACACGGTCCCGGTTGTGGCACGTAGGTTATCCCATCTCAATTTTGACACCATCAACAATCTTGCCAAAGACAACATCACAATAGACTTCCAAAGTTCAAATACACCAAGGATCACTTATGTCCATCATGCGAACAAGGAAAAGCAAAAGAGCATCATATAAACCCAAATCCGTACCTAGTTCGGAAGCAAAGTTGCATATGTTGCACATGGACTTTTGTGGCCCAATGAGAGTTGAAAGCATTAATGGGAAAAGTATATTCTTGTTATCGCCGATGATTATTCAAGATATACATGGGTTAGCTTTTGAGATCAAAAGATGAAGCACCGTGCATCATCATCACCTTTCAAGCGTATTCAAGTACTTCTTCAAACTCCAGAAGAGTTGTAAGAATAGACAACGCACGTAATTCACAAATCGGAGTTAAGAGCTTATTTTGAAGATGTTGGAATAACTCATCAAACATCGCTTGTTAGAACTCCACAAAGAGAATGGGGTAGTTGAAAGAAGAAATCATACTCTTGTGGAAGCCGCCGCACAATGTTAATTTATTCTAGTTCACCGTTATTTCTATGGGTCGATGTCACAAGTTGCCGCTTGTTTCACTCGAACCGATCCTCATCCATCCAAGATTCAATAAAACCCCATATAAGATAGTGAACAATAGAAACCCGATATCTCTTACTTTCACGTATTTGGCGCTTTGTGCTATCCTACGAATGATAGAGAAGATCTTGGAAAACCGAAAGCAAAGGTGATATTGGAATCTTCATTGATATTCGATAACTCGAGGGCATTAAGGGTGTATAATAGAAGAACTAGAGGATCATGGAGACGATGAATGTGAAGTTTGATGAACTTTCACATATGGCTTCGAGAGACTTGCTCTAGAACCCGCACTAAACCAAGCAGACTTGGACACATCGCCTCGTGACTCGTACTCTTAGAGCTCAATCAACTTCGTTTTACAATCCTAAAGAACAAGAATGGGAGAATTTCTTCGAGTTAATGTTCGATGAATACTATGGTGGAACTTCGACAAATGCATCAAACCATCATTCTCACGCACCGCTCAAAATCATCCTCCACCACCAACAGACGATGCATCTACAACGGTCGAAACCAATGCACCAACGCCATCTACATCATCTACATCTACTACGCTTATTGCACCCGCTCTACCAGCGGTTGATGAGCAAAACCAAAACCGAATGATGCAACGTTAGATGACGACTTATTTGAAAACCCGCTTGCTATGGAATCACCGAATCATCCGCAAGCTTACGAGAACCATCTAACTCGTGATACGCTTAACCAACGGTATCCTTCTACTCAAGTGGACAAAAGACCACCCAATTGAACAAGTTATTGGTGAACTTTCACGGCCAATTCGACGAGACGCCAACTTGCTACCGATTGTGACTTATGCATTTACCTTTGCTCAATTAGCAATATAGAGCCAAAGAACATTCGCGAGGCAATGGCGTAACCCGCATAGATAGTGTCACACCCCAAATTACCGCTTTTGCGCCGAATGGAATTCTCGGGATTGATCGTCATAGCATCACAATCACAAGTTATATTGAACGACCTAAAGTGTCGTTTGGAAAAAAAACACATCGCTTGATTTAATAAAACAATCGAGTTTTCAAAGTATAGGTCCCAAAGTTTACAAAGTTTATGGAAATATAATTATAATACAAGTCCAAACGATGGTTTTGAAAGAAAGTGCCATAATGTATAATGATGTAAGTCGACGCGCGACTCAAAAGGTGGTCCCTTAACCATGCCATGATGAATATGTCTTAGTTAATTAAAATACATTGCTAAAACGGTCAACAATAATGTTGGTGAGAAATCATAGGTTTATGTAAATGTTTTATACGACTACGCAAGTATAGATCAGGCATGACAATTATGTCACGTAAAAATGTTACTGGTATGACAATAATGTCACATAAAATGTTACAATTGCTTTAAGCCCATGACACCGAAACGAGACTGCTCATAATGTAGGCCCCAAAAGAGTGTTTGCCGACAACTCAATAATGTTATTAAATGAAATGCATCCAGACATTAGTTGGGATTCACCAACCCGGATGGAGGCGCCACCTCGATAGATCTATCCACTCACCCTCGCTTCTAAGATTAACGGTTCATGTTCGTGTAATGGGGACTTTCAATTGGCAAATGCGGTAACTTAAGCAATGTAAATGAATTTAACATACTTGGTATCGTAATAAAAATGTTGTGCAATGTATTCTCCCCGTAGGTTTGAAAATAATTAAAAGCATGTACGACGGGCTATGAAAACTCACTTGGTAAACTGGTGTGATGACAAGAGGAGTACACCGAGGTATAGCGGGATACCTTAACTGGACCTATTACGAATGATATGATATGTAATGAGTTGCAATGTAATGTTATGCATGCATTTCAGATGTTATTTATACCATTTGCGAGTTTTGAAAAATATAACTTATCGTTAAAAATACTCTTTGACGCCTTGACCATTCTTAAATCACTTTACAAGTTTTACATCAAATGTCATCCTACAATGGTTTCGTAATGATTTATGGTGAAATTTTCACTTTTCGTCAGAAATAAAGTCGTCGGAATTTCGTGAAATTGACAAAATGGCTCGAATAACTAGTCGTAAAATGGTGTACGCCGAGCGTTAGGAAACGAACTCGACAGCTTTAGAAAGTTTGTATCAATATCTAAAAGTTTCAGTTCAGGAGTTTTCGTCATCGAGGTCTCGAACATAAAGATAATAAGGGTTAAAGACGGTGATTTTGTCTAATGGTTGTGTAAAAAGTGAGTTTCGGCCAAGTTTGAGCAACCGTAATTAATTTATTAAAACTCCGCTATACAAACGGTTGATTGTTTTGAAAATGTGCTTGGTGATCTTGATTTCATTAGAAGACATTTCGCCCAAAAGTTTCACATCATAGTTAAAAACAACCGTCAACATGGTCGCTTTAGTTACCGTAACACTTGTCTCGTAAAATAATATAGTTTTTCCGAAAATAATAGTTACGGCAATTTTATGAAAACGTGCATATCTTAGTCGCTTCAAACCGCTTTCACGTGATAATATGTCCTTAGCTTCGATCAAGTATACTAATATATTTTTGATAAGTCGAAATAATTTGTAAAGCTTAGGACCTGCTTTTGACCCGAATAAAGTAAAAATAGTATGCTGAAATTTCGTGAAATAATATATTTCGTCAAAACTTTAAAAATTCATAACTTCTTCGTTATAACTCCGCTTTTATCCGCTCAAGCGCCACGGATTCGCTTTTAAAGTATATTTTCTAAATATCAAGGCCAAAATTGCGTTTACTGTCGGATTTTCCAGAAAATCAAAATAAGGACAGACCACTTTTAATACTTATCGAAAATAGTTTTTCTCGTACTAAACCTATTCCAATCCCTTCAATTCAACTCCAAAGCTAATCTAATCCTACCATACACCTTCTTAGGGTGTCATGGGTTCCTAAACATCATCAAGACCAAAATATACCAAGGGATAATTATAGGATGACCATATATATATATAACTCTAAAAATCATGCAAAATGGTATAAACAACACAAGTCTTGCATGCTTGTTCCAAAAATGAAGAGGTAAATATGAAATGAAGATGAAATATGTAAAATGATAGAAATATGCTTACAAGTTAATATGATGAGGTGCAAAGAACAAGGTTAAACTTAAACACTCTTGGTTTTTATTTCAAAACCTTATAAAGAGTGATCTAGATTGTATATAACTTGTGCTTGAGAAAAAAAAATGGTGATCCCTTTGAGACACTTGATGTGGCCGGTTAAGAGAGGAGAGAAACAAAGGAGAGAAATGTTTTTCTAACTAGTGAATTATTGGAGTAAAAATGAAGTGAATGAATGTATAAGTAATGTTTGAGTGTAAATGTATCTAAATAAGAAAAATTCTTACCAACTATAATAATTCACTCCCTATGGCCGGTTTTTAGGGGCCTTTGTCAATCAAAAATATCTTTTATTTTTTATTATTTTTTTTTTTTTTATAAATTGTAAGTATATACTTGTATAGTTTGTTAAAAGATTTAAGTGAAAGGTGTAGGTAAAAAGGTAACTTGTAAGGTAAATGGGTAACTTTTTGGTACAAGTAAATTTTTAATAGATCAAAATAGAGTATAATGATTTTATAAAATTGTAAAATACATTCCTTGTGAAATTTGAGTGATAAAATAATTATCGTGTCGCTTTTAAGAAAACGTCAGTAATAATATAAATTTAACGATTTATATACAAAATAAATTTAAAACACTAGGTAAACTAAAAGTATAGTTTTATAAACTAAATGCAACTATAAAAATATGTCGATCATTTTTGGAAGTATCGGATTAAATGTTTAAAATAATAACTTACGCGATAGCGCTTATTTAATATAAAATTTACGCGGTTAAGGTGAAATGCAATGTCATGAATGAACTATCGTAATGCAAATGATGTTAATGAAATGTAGACTAAACTTAGTCCATAAGAAATGTTCGTGATGATATGATCATGAATTGCCGCTAGACCATTCAGTTACGCGATTTGGAACACGCCTAGTTTACGATAGACCATCTGAAAAGGAATTCAGTTACGCGACTTGGAACACGTAAACCTAGTTTACGATAAATGTTGAAATAGTGAAGCATAAATTGTTTTGAGAAATGACCATCTTAAGAAATTGCGAGTTGTCACATACCACGCAGGTGACCAAGTTACTGACAAAAGTACATCCGGAGGAGCATAATTTTTGGGTGAAAAGTTAGTAAGTTGGTTTTGTTGGATATTGGATTTCACAAACACTCTAAACCATGATCAAGGTAGGCGTATAAGTATGTTAGAGAGAAAGTTCTAGTGAGAGAAAGGAAGAGTTGGGAACTATAGTGAGAGAAAGAAAATATTATTATGAGCTCAAACTCTCTACCTTGGAATGTAGAGAGTATTTATAGTCTTACAATAAAACACCACACAACGGGCTATGGATCGGTATACGGTGGGTAAAGACCGTCCAGTCCTCCACGGTGTTACTTAACTAAATACTACTTAGCTTAAAATAACTACGACTACGAGCTTTCTAATGATTACATATACTTGAGGTGACCGACTCTTCAATACCTGGAATTTCTAATTCCTAACAATCTCCCCCCTATGGGAGGTCACCTCAAACATATACTAAAATTACATTGAATACAAACATATATTACATTAACAATTGTTCTTGCATTCTTGATGTAGTACTTTGCTCCGAAGCTCGTAGTCATTGATTCCACTCATTGCATGTTTGGTTAATCCAAGTGGAGGTCTTTTCTTGATCCACATGATAATAATTTTAAGCCGACTTTTGAGATCATCATCAAAAAATCTACGAGACATCCATTGTGGTGTTGGTATTATGTGATGTTGTGACTTTCGGACCGACATGCTCACATTACGGATCATGAAATCTTCTCATCGAGTAACTAAGCTTTCGTTGATTCATGATATTGGCGGCAGCGTAGCGAAGCATGGAGTGAAAATATCGAGTCATTGATGCACTTATCATTATTTCTTTTGAGATGAATGTGTAGTGTGAGCATGCGGCTATGGATTGACCGCTTCATTACGATCATTTGCAAGCGTAGGATGTACCGCATAAAACAGTTAGCAATAAAGTGCACGAAAGTGTCTTTGATCACTTTCATTGAATTGAGGTACCGCCCACGGTTCCCGTTGATCGGTACAAATCTTGCTGTGATCGGTAAGATTCGAAGAATTTCCTTGACAGGTTTCGCATTGCTCTAGTTGTTCTCAAACCGAACGTCTTAAAGAAGACAACACGGAGTGAGTGAATCGGTAATTTAAGTCCACCGATTGATGAAAAGTGATTTGAAAAACAATCGTGTATTGCTCAATAGAAATTGTTTTTGCAATACAACGAAGGTTTTAATGAAAATCAATTATCAATCATAAAACACCTTTTGATTTGAAATATTCGAACACGGTCAATGTGCTAAAGAAAAGAGTTTTAAGCACAAAGACCGGTTTTCAAAGGTATCCGTCAATCCATAACTGAACCGATTGATTCAAAGATTGAATCTCCATTGTTTACATTCGGTTGTCACATGGTTGATCTATTTGATAGATCTCACATGCCACCTACCGAGAGCTTGTTAGATGTTGGCTCGAAGGCTTTCCATCTTCATTGTAAATATGTAAACACATCACTCGGATGTTACGGCAATACCACAAGGATAATGCGTGGGACTCAAGATATAATATCTCTTTCCATATAGTGTGAAATAGAGAGTCTTCATTGAAAGTGTCCTAATGAGAGTTATTGATGATCTCGTGGCTCTAGACTCAATATGTGCATATTTGGATCTGTCTTGGGAGACTAGGGAGAGGGTCTCCTTCTTCAATATCAACAATCTCTAAGAGAAAGTCGATAGATAATGTCGGTTCCCGTGAGAATGAAACAAGTCCTTTTAAGAGGAACTTGAGTGGTTTGGAAAGTTGAAGTGCGGTCGTCCTTTGGGTCCATGACGTCTTGTCTTCAATACCGATGTTACCATCGTAGCATATGAATTGAACTCGATTTACGCCTAAGGTTGAATATATGGAGGGCTATTTGTTTTCACCCTTTTCTCATTCAATTCCTTTTAATTCTTCAACCCTTCAGTGCTTACCGAGACTTCATAGCAAGAACCTTTTGGGTTTGTTCCAAGACTTGCTCTATCTCGGTCCGCACTCTTCCCATATCTCACTTTTCTCCTTTTATCATCATACCTAAGGACTTCTACACTAACTAGTGGATTGTCCATGGGTAGATCCTCCGATTCAGCGGATCATGGGAACCAATACCTAACCTTATCATCCTTATATCACCGTACATAAAGTAAAGTTGGTTGGTCTATTTGGTATTGTTCATCCGCCATTGGAACCAATTGAAAACCATTTGAAAATCAATCCGGATACTTAAGATGTATTATCAAAGCATTTTGTACCGAATTGTTTTGATATTTTTAGAACAAGAGCTCCCCTCAACATGTGCATCAAGTGATTGAAATCGTTTTGCACACGGAGGCAAGAGAAAGAGATATCTTCTTTGAAATCCATTTTCTAAAAGATATCAACATCACTTCCCTAATCAAGACAAGTAGATAAAGCATTTTAGGGAAGGATGAGGTTTTCATAAGTTTGCTCCCCCTCAATATGTGCTTCTAGGTTTGAAAAGAGTTTTGCACATACTAGAGGGAACCTGCACATTGAGATAAATGATCACGTTTCAACACATTTTGATTTAAGATAGAAGCTCCCCCTCAACATATGCATGAAAAATTAAAATCGTTTGGCACATGTGGGAAGGAGAGCATGTACATCCTTATAAAACCATTTACCAATTTATCAAGATAAATCCAATTTAAATCACAAATTCTCCCCAATCACAATTATCAAATTATTTGAGATTTGTGATCTCTTAGAGATTTAAATTGATTTTGAAAGCTTTAAGGAGAATTGTGACTTGATTACGAAAACATTTTAACCGATATGGATCGGATATTAAGACTTTAGACTCCATTGATTGAACATGCATGATTATCTTTTGAAAACGATTGAATGTCAAATAACATTTTAATTTAATTGAAATCATTCTCCCCTCAATCAATGACATAGGTTGTCGATTGAGAGATAGATATTTTGACAAATAAGTCCGGATGATTATCAAAACTAGAGTCAAGTTATTTTTCAAAACAATTTATTTTCTGCAGATAACTTGTTAATAGAATCGAGCATGGAATTTGGTTGATAAGAGGCTTTTGATGAACGTTCAAACAAATTCTCAAATCTTGAAAACATGATAAAGCATGGCTCTGTTCTTTCTTTGAAAAGCGGTTCTTGCTGAAATGACAATAAACCATTGTTTTCTTTCTCCCAATTTTTTTTTTTTTTTTTTTTTTTTTTTTTCGTTTAAAATTCAACAATATCTAAAGTCCGTGTCATTCTTTGAATGACAAAGACAAAGACCGTAGATATTTATCGAACAGAAACAAACATGACAAATTGACAATATTTTTGAAGATTTTTGAAATTTTCATATTTTATGGATTTTAAAGTTTTATATTTTCTATTTGATTTTTGAGGGTTTTATAATTTTGTATTTTGATTTTCGAATAGATATATACAAGAGATAGATGAAGAAACCTTTACTCCTTGTCTTCCTCTTGAAGGCGTTTGAGTGTTTCGGTTGAAGGCTTTTCAAGCCTAGTCGTGGAAGAATAAACTCAAAACGTTCTCTTGGAAGAGCTTTGGTGAAGATGTCGCTAACGGTATTCGGACCTCACAAAATAGAGTTCCACCACACCTTTTTCCACTTGTTCCCGATGAAATGATGTCGAATGTCGATATGTTTTGCTCTTGAGTGTTGAGCGTTGTTGCATGAGAGAGCAATAGCACTTTTATTATCACGATCTGAGAGGATTTTGTTGAATTCAAAGCCATAGTCGATAATTGAGATCTCATCCATAAGATTTGAGCACAACAAGATGACATGGCTATGTATTCAACCTCTATAGAGGAAATAGAAGTACTCATTTGCTTCTTTGAAGACCAGCTCACAAGCTTATCACCCAAAACCGAGCACCTCCGGCGTGCTTTGACGAGTATCTTGACAACTGCATGATCGGCATCTGCATAGGCCGTTAGTGACATACCGGTGTCCTTCGTGTACCATAGTCCCATATTGATGGTTCCTTGGATACCGAAGACCCGTTAACCGCTTCAAGGTGCTTTTTATTAGCTTAGCACGGTATCTAGCACACATGCAAACAATGAACAAGATGTCCGGTCTACTAGCGGTGAGGTACATCGGGGATCCAATCATACTACGATATTTCGTTTGGTCAATCATGATCCCCGAGTGGTCCTCATCTAGTTTGGTTCGATCAATCATGGGAGTGTCAATGAGGTCACTTGAATCAAATCCAAATTTCTTTAAGATCTCGGTTGCATATTTAGATTGATTTATGAAAATGCCTCCGGGACTTTGTGAAATTTGTAATCCCAAGAAAAATGACATTTGTCCCATCATTGACATTTGAAACTTTGAACTCATTTCATTTGAAAATGGTCACACTCATTGGGGTCGGTCGAGGCAAAGATGATATCATCAACATAAATTTGAACATGAATTAAATGTTTACACGACTTCTGGTGAACAATGTTGGATCAATGCTCCTTTGCTAAATCCGGTAGATAGAAGAAACTTTGATAGAGTATCATACCATGCCCTGGAGCTTGCTTTAAACCGTAAAGAGCCTTCTTCAAACGATAAGCGTGAGTAGGGCGCTCTTGATTCACAAATCCTTAAGGTTGGCTTACGTGAGCGACTTCTTTAAGATCTCCGTTAAAAATGCCGTCTTTACATCCATCGATAGACTACCATGTTCTTACTAGCAACATTAGCCAAAAGATTACGATTGCCTCGATTCGAGCAACAGGAGCAAAAGATTCTTCAAAGTCTATACCCTCCTCTTGACGGTATCCTTTAGCAACTAATCGAGCCTTGTTCTTCAACACATCACCATGCTCATCAAGTTTCACTTTGAAGATCCATTTTAGAGAAATAATCATAGCACGATCTGGAGGCGGTACTAACTCCATACATCAAGTCGATCAAACTCATGAATTTCATCTTGCATAGCATTGAACCATTATCTTCATTCATGGCGGTTTTAACATCTTTTGGTTCGATCTTAGAGTACGGAGTTGAAGAAGCACCATAAGGCATCGGTTGCAAGTTGTTTCGTGTGGATCTTTGGACGAGAGGATTTCCAATGATGTTGTCTAATGGATGATCGTGAGTCCATTTTCTAAGGTGTTCATGTGGTAGTTGTTGAGGGATGAAGTAGCAGAGTCGATGTCTCCCGAAGAAGATGGTTCGATGAAGATTCGGGAGCAAATATGTTTTCAAATGGAGCATCTTGATGGTAGCAAAGGATTATCTTCATCATTGATACGAAATAGATCCATGATGTACATTTGAAGATTGATGATTTGTCGATGAGATAGAGGATGATCGGTGCGCTTCTTGACTTAATGATATTGAGACCGGAAGGATTGACTCCATTCTCGGAATATGAGACCTCTGCTGTAGGAGTTGATACCTCATTAGCACTTGGCTCATAAAGTTCATCAAACATAGGATCAAACAATTTCTTTAAATCATCTTGCGGATGGAGGTACATATGGAGTTTCTTGAGAAGAGTTAGGAACAAGGGATGAACCAATTGGACTATTTTGAAGTCGGGTCTGAGCTGGATTGTCCAAGAGCCGTTTGACCGGTCGACTCATCAAATGTAACGTGAATTGTTTCCATGATATTTCGGTTCTTTTGTTGTAGATTCGGTATCCCTTTTGTTTGGTGCATACCCTACAAATACTCAATGTCCGCTTTAGCTCTAAGTTTGCCTAAGTCTTGACCTCATTAGTTGGATAGCACAATGCTCCAAACACACGAAGGAAAGAGATTAGGTTTTGTTGTGGACAAGTTCATATGGAGTTTTCCATGAGCAGTGTGAATCGAGAACGATTTTGTGTGTAGCATGCAGTAGCAATAGCTTCACCCGAGAGAAACATTGGAACCTTTGAGTAAATCAACATTGTTCTAGCGGCTTCCACAAGAGTTCGATTTCATCTTTCAACTACACCGTTACATTGAGGAGTTCGTGGAACACTTCTTTGATGGTGATTCCAATGCTTTCATAAAATTCACTAAGTTGTTTGTTAACAAACTCGGTACCATTATCTGCATTCGGATAATTCGACGGTTTTGTTAAGTCGAACTGCAATTGTTTGATGAGTTTGATGATGATATCGGGAGTTTCATCCTTTGTCCTTAAGAACTTGACCGGTGAATCTAGAGTAATCATCTACCACAACTAACACATATTTCTTCCCAAAGATATTCGCACTCTCATTGGTCCATAAATCCATATGAAGGGTATGAAGAACTTCATTATTGAGTTTGTAGGTTTGGGTTTATGGGTATACTTTTGCTTTTTCCCAATTGGCATCTTGAACAAAGATGATCTTTTTCATACTTTAGTCTAGGTAAACCTACAACTAAGTCCTTTCGGAGAGATCATTGATGGTGCTAAAGTTCAAGTGATTGAGGCAGCGATGCCATAGCCATGACTTTGTTTTGAAGCCTTTGAAAACAAGCAAATTGGGAAGACTTCATCATATCATCGATAAAGATGGTGTATAGATTTGAACCACGAGTTCCTCTTAACAGTTCCTTACCATCAAGTTCTCTTACAAAACAAGTATGTTTTCAAGGCTACTTCTAGATCGTAATCATAGAATTAACCCACAGAGAGCAGTTATGACCAAGACCTTCCACATAGTATACTCTAGAGATAACACTATCACCAACAACATAATCACCATAACCCATAATTGCACGAAATGATCATTCCGAATCTAATTGTCCGATGAATTTGCTCACGAAGTTCATGAGCGCGACCGTCTCTATCATATGCTTGGAACGACTGAGTCCGGTACCACGTAGCGATTTGAGCGATATGCGCTTGAACACGAGACAAGAATGAATAAGCGATAATTGGGATCCCCATGCAAGAATGGGTTCCATTTGGTTAGTAAAAATGGTTGGAACACCCACATCGAAATAGAAGCATTCATATCGAAATTAAGGCAATGGAATCATTATGAATAGATGCGGTACTAGTGTATCAGATAGCCCTATTCAAAGTGTGCTCACTTAAGGGAATAGTTCTACCAAGAGGCATCCATTTTCTAGTGGGCATTGTCTCGATTAGTCTTATGACCAACAGTATCCAATGATAGCCTATCTTACTAAATGTTCTTCTGTGGGTTTCCACTATTTTCTAACTTCTTTCGTTTTTGCCTTTTAGCCTTCTTAGCATGATTTTTAGCATTAACAATATTAACTGGACAATTAACATCATTAGGCAAAACATTAACACCACATTCATGATTAGAAATAGAATTCAAGCGGACATCAATACAAGGTTTGCAAATAGTATTAGAATTGAATTAATTACAAGACGCCTATGGCTAATACTAGAATCAACACGATTCGTTTTATTGACTCAAACTTAAAGTTCCTAGGTTGGTCTTCTACTCTCTCCAATGCACATTCTTAGCTTGCGGTCGTGTCCTTCCTTGTATTGTCTTGAGACTTTGACACCTTGCTTTAATGTCACCGATTACTCTGTAGGGAATGGGAACATTAGTTTTGCTACTTTGCATCTCTGTTTAGATGTTCGGGATCCGAATTACATGTAGACACACCAAGGTTCACTTTCATAACACTAGAAGTGCTGGGATTTGTACTCCTAGAAGGCACACTAGAGTTCTCTTTCTTAGCATTGACAGATATGGAATCTGAACTACTTAAAGGCACACTAAGGTTCACATTAAAAACATTTGGCATCGAATGAATATCATACTTGGCACTAGGCATCGAACATGGAATCAAAGGATTAACTCTCTCACCTAAGGACTTTGGGCATATTGTGATTAAGCATTCTAGAATTTCTTGAGATCGTTTGGCATATAAGCATGCATGCCCAATTGCATTGTCAAGTGGTTTCTCTAATTTATCCTTTTCAACAATCTCACGGAGACATTCTAGGCTGTCCTTAAGATGTGAGAAATATGTTTGAATAGCAAGTTTGTTATTCCTAAGATGAGGAGGAACATATTTCACAGACAAAGCATATTTATTACAGACATGTACCTTTGATACACCATTCTTCCCATTGGTCATTGGCATCTTCCCTTTTACCCGACTCTTTAGATTCTCAATTTCTTTTTGTAACGAGGCTACCGTTTCGTTATTTTTTTGTTCTGAGTGACCTTTATAGATTCAAATAACTCATTGAAATGACGTTTAACCTTTTCATTTTCTTCTAGAAAACTTTCGTTTTCCTTTTGTAATGCATTTACTAAGTTTTGAAGATGAAATGTTTGAGAATTTCGAGAATCTAGAGGAGGAGGCATTTGGGAGCTGTCATATTGTTCGTTTGACCCTTTAATTGAGAGATTTGGGCTTTCAACTTTCGATCGTGTTGCAATGAGCTTGAATCTGCTTCATCACGTTTGTTAATTTGAAAACGCATCAAACTCGGAGCATCCGAGGATGTCTTGATATTTGAAGTTTTGACATTTTCTTTAAGATGTTGATATTTTAGTTGTAAATTAAAATGCTCAACTTCTAGATTAGAAAAATGTTTAACCAAATTGTTGTGATCATCCAGGTTCAATTTTCTCATTTAGTCCGAATTAGTTTTTCAAGCTCAATGACACGATCATGGGAGACTTTCGGGCAACAAATAGTTCATGAAATTGGGAAGCATTAATAGAACAATTTGTAGCGATGAAAACATATCTTGAGCAACACATTCGATAATTAGAGTCTCATTTAATGTATGCAAGTTATTTCTCTCAATCTCATTATATTTTAGTGCTCGCTCATGTTCACTAACCTCAACTATCATTGCATCAAACTCCTTTTCCATTTCTTTAATGTCTAAGTTCATTCCCTTTTAAGACTTTCAAAATGATCTTTAGCAGTTTAAAGAAAGGCATGACTTCGATTAAATAACATTCTTTCGTTTGCTCAAAACCCCTTTCTCCTTGATTATACCGAATGGGTGTGATTCTTTTCTTGCAAGTTTTCTCAAAATCAACAAATAGTTGAAAGATAACATATTGACTAATTAAGGTCTTGCTTTTAGTGGCAATTGTTCTAGGAACAAGATGCATTGGTGTATTAGGAGGATACACATCGCTCTAGGCATTTTCCAAAGGGAGGTTTGTTTCAATAATATTTTCAACTTTACGCTTATCTAAATCCATTTTCCGTAAAACTTGTTCGAGAGTCAACAATGTCTCGAGGCTTAAACATGTTCAAGGAAATCCAGTTTTCCTTCTTGTAATCATGGGGTGTGATCTTTAGTTTCTTCTCTTTACATTTAGGATCATCTAATTTTTGTTCATCTTTTCCTAGTGACTTCATCGATTTCTTATCTTCCTTAGTGCACTCAACGCAACTAGGTTTCTGTCTAGGTTTAAGGATTTCATTGCCATCATAAAGAACCTTATGAGCATTTCTAGCCTTTTAATGACCTCTGGATTTGGTTCCTCAACAAGGGAATGCTATGCTTATCGCTTAAGACTCTATGCTTAGTGATTAAGTGAGCGATCAGAATGGTATTTCCTTGTATGTACAACTTATTTTCAAGCTTGTTTTCAAGGTTTTTAGATTAGAAAAATCATTCAAAAGTTTTGATTCCTTAGCAATCGAATTCTTGCTTAAGCATTTTAACATTTTCTTGAAGTGCTTGCTTTTGCTTAGCAGCTTTTAGAAAGCTTTTCTTGTAAGGAGTTTAACTCTTGTTTTAATACTTCTTCTCTAAACCTACTTTTCTAATAGTTGTACGCATTTGGTCATCCATTTCCCGCTCACGGTGGTCAACTCAAATTTTGCACGTTGTTCATAAATAGCAACACGTTCTTTATAGGCATTCGGTTCGAGATAACGAAATCATCGAGGCACATGCGGTGTATTCATCAAAAACATAGTCATTGTTGATCGCGAAGATGCATCACTTGGTACAACTTCACTTTCACTTTGTTTCACATATTGATCATATGGGACAACATTGATATTACCCATATTTTCAATATTTGATTCAATAGTTTGATTGATTGTACTTTGTCATGCATCTTTTGCACATCAAAGATCATCGTATAGTTTTAATACCTCGAGATGAGTTTGTCTTTGGATGGGTCACTTGTGGTGAAGATGAGACCTTGGGAGAAACCATTGGAGAAATGCTAGCCATAAAAATTGTGTGTGCGGTTGGTCCATCATCCACATCGAGTCGTATGCATCACAATCGGCGACTTGAAAGGCATTATGATGATTGTGACCTATCTCACGAATTGGTCGCTCATCCACATCGCATCATAGGTCTTGGCATTGCCTCGGCAAGAAACAACAACTCCTCTTCATCCAAAGCGGCACCATTATCCCGAGCTTGTACAAGCATCTTATCTCCGAAGTAATCGGCATTCCGTGGGCGTTTTGGAGATGTGCAATTCCTTGCAATGTGTCCTCACCACCACGCTTATAGCATTTGATCGGCTTAGCTTGACCTTGATTTCCATTCCTTCCTCGATTCGATTACCAACATAACCTCTACCATCTCCACCTCTTCCTTGATCATACTTTCTTTCTGGAACTGGTTGCACCACGATCCTCCCATCTCGACGGTAGCTTGATTGTGTGGGTTAGATCTCGCTCGAGGTTGTTGTTGGTTTGTGGGGGAGAATTCATGTTTTGACTAATCGGAAGAGCTAGTTGATTAATGAAGTTTCCCGTGTGCATCGGCATCGACTTGTTTGAACATAGGATCAGGAATGAGTTTGTGATTACCATCTTCCGTGGGTACAACTTGAGAAGCTTTGGTGGTAATCCCAACATTTGTGTAAAAGCGGTTGAATCATTTGTTGAACTTGCTTCTCCACGAGATTTGAACCGATCTAGAATCCTCTTTTCAAACATGGCATGCCTCTCATTTTAAAGAATGAAGGCATAGAGTTGCTCATAATTCGTATTCTTCAATCCTTTAGTGAGCTTCACGAAGTAACAAACTTGTGCCATTCGGGATTCATGTTGTTTACAAACTTTGAGTTCAATTTGAATGTTAGGCATAGTCATTCGATGTTCCTCATGTCATTCTCCGACTTATGAAATCTCACATAGTACTCATAAACACTTTCATCCGGTTTCATCTTGAAGTGCTCAAATTCATCATACAATTTGTGATTCTCGGTCTTCAACAGTTAGCTCGAACCGAAAGAAGCATCTTGACATTATCCCATTGCCTTTTGCCTCGGTTTTGTGATTGATAAGCTTGTAGATGTCCTTTGGTAGACCTTGCGTTATAATGTTGGAAGCTCGGATATCGCATCGAATCTCTTTTCTCCTTATCGTCAAGCTCATCATACATCTTTGGTCTATCCATTCCATAAATCGAGTTCCATCTTCGCAGTATCAAGTACATCTCTAGTAGTCTCAACTCGGTAAGGTCCTTCATCGATAGATTTGAGAATGTTAACCCATTTTCTTTTCCAAGGCAATTACAATCGATTCGTTGAGCCCAAGAGTCATAGTCGGCATCAAGCATGGGTGGATGAGTATCCGAGCCACCGCTTGAACATCCTCGGCAATAAATGGAGATGATAGTAGGAACGTTTGTAGACATGTTTCAAGCTCTACGGGATTTTACAATTCTTTGATTAAACCGAAATTGATTCTTTCACGGATTTTACTAAACCAAAAGAACAACCGTAAGAATGTATCACGAAGAAGTAACAAGCCTAAATGAATAAGTACCAAACCACAACTCGCATACTTAACAACTAGCTAAATAGCCAAGTCGCATCAGCATCAACTCATAACACAATCAACTCGCAATGAATCAAGTCGCTAAATAGCCAACTCGCTTTAGTATCAACTCGCAACACAATCAACTCGCTTAAACACCAAGTCGCTTAACTTAACTCGCTAGCTTTACAACTCGCTCAATAGCTAAGTCGCTTTAGATCTCAAGTCGCTTAAAGAAACAACTCGCTTAGAACTCAAACCGCATAAAAATCAACTCGCTAAACAGCTAAGTTGCATGTACCAACTCGCATCAAATAACAAAGCAACTCGCTTTGAAGAAAAACAAGTCCGAGACTCAACTCGCTTCGTCTTTCTTTCACAAATAACCACTTTATCAATCCAAAACAACCAAACCACAATGATTTAAGCCTTCCAATTCAAAACATAAACACATATGATGATCCTAAACACAAAAGTACAAGCAAAATTCAAACTTTAACACTAGAATTTGTCCAAATGAATCAAACTCTCCTAAACCCTTAATACCCCAAAAACCTTATGAAATCCACCAAAACAAAGAGCATGAAAGATGAGTGATCAAACCATGGCTCTTGATACCAATTGTAGGATATTGGTTTCACAAACACTCTAAACCATGATCAAAGTAGGCGCATAAGTATGTTAGAGAGAAAGCTCTAGTGAGAGAAAGAAGAGAGTTGGGAACTATAGTGAGAGAAAGAAAATATTATTATGAGCTCCAACTCTACCTTGGAAGGTAGAGTATTTATAGTCTTACAATAAAATGCCACACAACGGGTCGTGGATCGTGTATACAGGTGGGTAAAGACCCGTCCGTCCTCCACGGTGTTACTTAACTAAATACTACTTAACTTAAAAGAACTATGACTACGAGCATTCTAACGATTACATATACTTGAGGTGACCGACTCTTTAATACCTGGAATTTCTAATTCCTAACAGGTCTGACTTTACATAGAGATTTACCTCTCCATCACAATCTAGCCAAGTACTGTCATGACTAAATTGCAACTTCAAGTGTTCCTTTTAATTATATGGCATATAACTTAATTTAAAAGAGTACTAGTTTTGATTTTATGTGGTCAAATCAAATATGTACAAAATGTCATGCATTCATCTTGTAGCATAAATTTAATAAAAACTTTTATTACCAATTCATAAAGATCAAATTATCAAAGTTTTGATTTGAGGTATTGGGTTCACCAATCAAGGAATTTAGTGTTAATTATCGTCCCATTATACCGCACTTTTGTATAAGTGTAAACACTTAGTGTTTCGGTAATTACCACCAAAGTGACGCATGGAATTAAAACTAATTACCACTAAGATGAGTTTGTACATTTATGCCTTACTAAGTAGCTCCAATCGAACTCACGGGGTAGAGGACCGTAAGCGCAAAAGCATAACCTTAGACATCCTTTCGGTGACTTTATGCGCTTCTTTATTAACCCCATTACGTTTGTTCTAGTGGGTGAGCTGTCGCACCATTTGTACCAAAATCATCAATCAATTAAACTATTGAAAACTTAATTCTTAAAAAAACAAATCAAATTTCACCATTGTTTAGTCTGTATTTATTTTTCTATTCAAAATTACCCTTTGCTTAAAACTGTCATACATAATAAACAAACAAGTAAACAAATAAATAATAAACTACTAATAAACAATGCACACATAATAAACAATTTATACATGTAAACAAGTAGCCACATGCAACTTATTCGATAAAACCTATTAATAATCAATATCTAGGTTAAATTAATGTATATATTAATTAGGACTTTCACTCCAGCGATAGAAAGTGAGCCACACACATCGATAAATCGATTGCGTAAACCCATAATTAAAATATACCAATTAGCACATAATTGATTCATTAATATATAATTGGAGTCTTCCCCAATTCAAGATTTATTGTAAATAAACATGTGATAAATATTCTTAACAATTAAACAATATCAATGCAACTATCCATGACAAACATGCATGTAATATCATGGATATATCATAACAATTATACAAATAGTCACAAGATCGCATATCAATAATCCCATGTCACATAACAATTATTCATGAATTAATCACGTAACTTAATATATTAATTCTAGGTTTCAATAAGGTTAGCAAACAAATTCCAAACCCTAAAAATAATTTATATGTGTCGACCAAAAAAAAATATGGGGTACGCCCAAAATAAAAATTAAAATCGACCCATATAAAAAAATAATCAAACCCTAGATTAACCATATCAAACAACATACAATTACTTGTTTTATTTACGCTTATGTAATTAATTACTCATTAAAACAATGACTCGTGATGCAACTGTTGGAATTATATAACATGACAATCAATAAATAATCACAAACCATCAAAGTATACATGCGAAGCGTATAGGATTTATTAACGAATAATTAATTAACATAAGAATAATATAGTACTTTACTTGATTCTAGCCGAACAAGAATCAAATCCACAAACTAGCAATTAGGAAGAACCCTAATTTGATTTAATTAGGATTATATGAATTACCCTTACCCTTTTGTAATTCAATCCAAGAATAATAACAATATTGTGTTATTACCACTTTACACACATACTAAACCGAATTAAAGTATTGCTAGTTTTGATAAAACAAATAACTTGGTTTATGGAAAAGTGATGGATCGACACCTATGAAGGTTGGCCGATCGGTTTGGACAAGAAAAACACACAAAACACTTTTAGGTTTAGCTAATGAATACAAGAGATGCAAAACACAAGACCACTAGCCTTGTATATATACTCAACTAAACTTGGTGGACAAGTTTGAGTTTGGGTTGGGTTGGGTTCCTTCTGCTCTTGGCCGATCGGTTCTAAGCATCCCAAGGGGATTCCGGAACCTTCCCAACTTTTGCAATTTAGTCCTTTTCCAAATACATTTAACGCCCGTTAGTCCATTACATTAATTACTTAAGGTTCATTAGTTATTTCGTTTAATTAATAAATAAATACAACATTTATATTTAATTATTTAACTTTAATTCTCATACGTAAAGTGTGCAATCCCGTGGTCTTGAGTTCGATCCTAACTCACGCCTACTAATTTATATCCATAAAACCAACAAATGAGAAATAATGTTGCGGTGTTTTTATCATTATTTAGAAAATCACAATTCCTTTTCACCATCGAGTACACGCGAGTAGTATGTTAACCGAAATTATAATAGCCAAGAAACGAAAAGAAAAATAAATCTAAGTACCACGACTATATTTTACTAGGATTATATATGTACATGCCTCTAGTTTCTGAATCTTACTACATTATTACTTACATTCTACGTATTTATTGTGTTAGTTATGTCATTCTTAATCTTCAACACACATACAATAATTAACTCACTACCTCATGTGCATACTATGCTAGGCATTCGCTTGTGGATCTCCTTTATTACAGAACTTCTCTAGAGCAGTCATAAATATCACAGAAAGTGATGTTATGAATTTGTGACTATAGCCGCTATTATCTCATCAGAAATTTTCCTTTTGCATGGTAAAAGTAAAGTTGGAATTGAAAAGAAGAGCTTAAAGAACAAGATACAACATCGAAGAAGTTCATTTGTTGAGTTTAAGATATGAATATACAATAAAACATATAGACACCACAGAGTACACAATGGAAGACTTAGGATCATAACAAATAAATAATTAATCGAATTGATTACGTAACATACCTCTTGCAAATGTCGATCTCTTGAACAAAGCATTTAAGTGGTTTAATGAGTTGTCACTACCGCTTTTACAACTCAAACCAATAGGTGTAAGAATAGTGTCTTACAACCACGGTTTGTACACACGAATTAACCAACGAATCAAGCAATTGCTAGATCTAACACAAGTCCTTGTTTTATGAAAACAAAACAAAACACCCTGGAGGAGGGTTCGCCGGTTAAGCAAGAGGAAGGAGAGGCAAGATCTAGGGTTAATTCAATGCACAAAGTTATGAAAAACCTTAACCTAGCCTTTGTATATATAGTGAATGAATAGCTTGATGGAAAAGTTAGGGTTTGGGATTGGAGAACCCACCCTTGGCTGGCCATCTAGAGGAGAGAAAAGGGGATTCCAAATCTTTTCCATTTTCAAGATATTCACCATATATTCTCCCATTTAACATTTAACGGTCGTTAGTCATTTCCGTTAAATACTTAACGATCGTTAGACGGACTTTATGTGTAATAATTAATCGTAATCATTAACATTAATTATTTAACTTGAATTCTCATTCACTAATGTGTGCAATCCCATGGTCACGAGTTCGAATCCGGACATTCACGTATTTGTAAATATATACATTTCCAACAGCTCCCACTTGGATATGTTTACAAAACGTGTAATGACATTGGTTAGCGTCTAGCAACACGCCAATGCCCTCGGTACAACTCGTGTATGGTTTTCTGGAGAAAAACCAATTTTGATAATTCATCATCACATTCATCCTTTTGTTTCTAATACCATGTTAATAAGAATATGGTTTTCACTCATTTCTTAATTAACTATTCTGTTTCTCGCTTTATATGATTGATCAAGATTACCAATTCTTCTGAACATATTCCAGAAGACCTTGGGCATGGCCATGCAAACATCTTGACAATCCTACGACGGGCCCAACAAAGATTATACTTCAAAATATGTTTAAAGAAACAACTCGCTTAGGCTACTTAGCGAAATTCATAAATTTCGCAACATTTCAAAACAACCCTTATAACTACCGCCACGTATAGCGTTAGATTGCTTCACAAAATGCACTACATCCATGACATATCTCGGTATCTCAAGTCGAGGATAAATATTCATGATGTACTTAATGACTAAGATCCATAAAGTACCATCATGTGTGTGGATAAGTCCTATACTCAATTCATTGAATATCATCTCGAATTAGTCATGCTACGCATCAATATACTTTCAAGTATATTCTAACTAATACTCGATTTGTCTTAATTCAATATCATTCCCATGTTATTGATCGACAACGACTATTTAGAATAACTTCATTATTCAAGGATTTAAACATGCAAATATAGGATAACATCATAATAAATGAATAATAAACATAACAAAATACTTTATTTCATTTGAATAATAATGTTTATAATATCCTTTATCCAAATACTAAATAGATCAATGCATGATAATTCTTAGTTAATGAATTTTGCCTCAAGTCATGATAATCATACTTGTTGACAGGGCATAATTTCAACTAACTTTGATCTATAGGAATTTTGAGAATACTTATTTCAAGAATTCAATAAGTGAACTTCTTGTATCTATTTACACATATCTTGATATTGTCATAACATTCCATAAGGTGCGTGACAACCTGAACCACCCTTTTATGACAATCACCTTTCAAAACTTTAAAGTTTAAAGTATTCTTTATTTTTTCATGTATAATGCAACTATGCTCTTAGTTGAGCATAACTAGTCAACATGGTCATCACCAAGGATACCATGACTAGAATTGAGTGTCATCTCAATTATACTAGCATCATTGTGTACAACAATATGCTCTTTAAACATCCGTAAAGTTTGAACAATTATAGTGTAATGTTGGTGCCTACCAAAACTCAAGTTTATTGGCAATGACAATTATGAAACAATTGCCATATTTTCATCCATAGAATCTAGGAGCATATCCAGACTGTGGAATGTGATTCTAAATCCAAACATATTCCTTTTAAAATATTTATTACACTAACAACTTTCAATGTTGTTAAATCATCTTGTAATCAAGCATGACCCAACAATCTTACAACATGATGTACATGATGAATCTTCAAGTTAGACTTTAAGATCTCATTATATATCCATCATGTTCTATTAGACTCAATTATTTACCGCATATGTTTATAGTAATAAACAATGTTGCAAAAATCGGTCAACTCGGCCGATTAATCGTTAATCGTTGAGTACCTTGTCGATTTTGAAAATCGGTCGAAAAATCGCCTAAGAAAAAATCGACACTAAGCAATCAAAATAATGAATCGCCAATTAATCGGCCGAATCGGTCAAAAATCACCGAATCGGTCAAAATCCATGAATCGGCAAATCGGTCATTTAAAAAAATAATTTAGGCATTCTAGTTAATTTGGGATCGATATTTCACTTATAATGCACAATGGGCATCATAATCAGAATTTGAGCCTTTTATTGAGGTTTGAAACATAGTAGGCTTGAAATCGGTTAAGATTTTTAGTTTGGTCTCTAGAAATACCTAAAATTGCAGAGAACGATCCGATTAATCACCGATTAATCCCGACTGACCGATTACATTGCGCAGGTGGTCGACCGCCCGACTACCGATTCACGATTTTTGCAACATTGGTAATAAACATATATTCCAAGGTTGTATGTCTTATTTCCAAATCTTACAAACGAAGTTTCATTCCCAATTAAAACTTAATTTAGGTGGAATGTAGTTGCCCATACAACATATAAGATTTAAGAAAATAATACTCCCACTAGCTTTCGTGAATACTTATAAGCTATCTTATTTTATTTATTAAATTAAACATGGATTTAATATTAAATATAAGAATCATCTCTTAGATGCATGCATATATCCATTCATGGATTCTTGCAGTCTGTACATATTCAAAGATTATTTGAATTAATAAAAACTCCTTTGCATTACTTATCGTCCTCGCAAAAGTAATTCCAAAACAAAGAGTTTTGGTATTCATTGTCAAAATTTCATATAAATGAAACTAAGTATGACAATTATAATCTTTATACTTCTATTTAATGTATCTAGGAAAGAATATTCAATCATAGCTAATTGAATAAGTATGATTAATATTATTATCACTAGACATGCATTAAATATGTGTACAATATTGTCCATATGATTTCTACACAAATATTTAAATCACTAGGGTTTTCATCCTTTGAAGAAACTCATATTCATTATTAAGATAAACCAAGTATCTAAAGTTGATTATCTTTATGGACAAAGATCTTAATATTCATAGTATGATTGATTTTCCACAATTCAACATTTTGTAAATTCATCATTATGATTATCATGCTTATCATGATCTTGTAACTCATATTTCTCAAAGATATTAAATATTTGAGATATCCTTCGGATCTATGAATGACAATTCCATCATATTGAGGTCTATCATTTACATGTTTAGCCTCACCATGATCTTTGCTAGTGCATTTTAGAAGATTATGTATTTTGTAATTTAATCTTTCAAGATCTAAACAAAACTCCCACTTGCCTTTAACAATTTAAAGGTTACCTTTAATTGGTTTAGCAAGTAGAGCAACAATTCATTGTTCTCTTTTGGGATATTACAAAAAACATTTACAGTTCCTGACATTAGTTTGTTACAACCCATTTTACAAGTAGTTTAACAAATTCAGAACTTTATTATAAGACTTAATGTGATTCATCACTTTCCATAAAAATGGTGTCTTATTAATCTTCTTGGTTGGAGTCTTATTGAGTATATTCAATCTATACTCAATCTACTAACCTTGATAACTTTTGGAAGAAACTATAGTTATCTTGAATCAAACAGTGTCAATACATTTTGATTCTTCTAACTGAACATACCATAAGACTATGGTATTTCATTAGAATTAATATTGTAAAATTAATCTAACAATATTTAAGATAACCATCTACTCTTTGGTTTATCCTATTTACCAACAAAGTAAAACTTATGGTACAATAGAATTACCAAGTCAATTCCATGTATTATAACACACGTATTTTGACCAAGTCAAAAGACATACCGCTTATCATCCCACTATACGTTATAATTCATTGATCAACTCATTGACTTCATGCATATGTCTTAAAACATAGCAAGTTAACGCCTTACTTTATATTGTAAGTCTTGTATTAAAAGACTTCATGTTTGTGACTTTACAAAATCATAAACATTTAAAGTAATTATGAACACCACCTCGTGTTTCAATTTATAATTTCAAGTTAATATTTACTACATATATTTAAGTCATTCAACGAATACCTAAAATTAAAGTAGTATTGGATTACTTCATTTAATTATGTCATTTCATTAAATGTTCAACGTAAGAAACTGCAAAATCATCCATGCTCGTTCTCACAACACGTGGATATTTTACCTTGAGCTATAATCTAGTTCACGTTCTCACGTAACATAAATTGTAATAACAAGTGTTTCTTAAATATTGAATGACATAAATATTTAAGATAAAGTAGTCTTTGTTATCATCTTGATACATGTTCTTAATAGGCAATCATACACTTTTAAATGTATAATTCCTATTAGAACGTTACTCTCTTACCTTGGTCAAGAGAATCCATTTAAATCATATTTATATGTGTTGTACCTTGCACACAATAAGGATTTCTCCCACTTGTGCATGGAACAACATCATGTAGCGTATAAACAACACGATACATGTTCGTTTATTTGATTAATATGATTTGTGTCATAGATATAATAAGTAGATGTAGGACTATATTGTTTAGTAAGGAAACGCATACGACTATCCTTAAAACATAAGTGCCTACAATTGGAAAGTAATTATCTTTGAAGATAATCGGGTTACTACATAGGAAACAAAGCTTGTAGCTCCCATCGAATTAGAAATCATTATACCAACTTCTTATTCAAGAATGCAACACAAATGCTCCCACCTGAATTTGAAAACATTGTAAGTGTTTCATAACCAAAGAAAACAACTTGCTTGCTTTTTACTTTCCTACACCTTTGAAGAACCATCCGTAATCATTACTAAGGTACTAAAAGGTTTATTCTACTATGTGAATGATGGTTATCCATCAATGTTATTAACTAGAAAAATTAGATATGCAATGTCTTCCTTAATGTGCCTACCATCCCCATATCGGTATGTAGTACCTTTAAAGGCTAAAGCAAAAAACTAGATAAAGTATGCTAGTTTGCCTTGTACCAATTTTTCATGTAATTAGTCTAGCTTCTAATTTAGTAACTCATATACATGTTTTCTAGTTAACCAACATTCATGTTGTTACAAAAGGATTCATTCATTAAATGAGGGTAATGAAATCTTTATGGAAAATAAGATGTGCAATTCATTGCTATGAGTTACATTAGAATTTAGACAATTCAAATGTTCCTATTATACCTTTCTCATTCATGAAAAGAAATAGGATTGAGTCTCATTCTTTTCCCATGGAAAGAGACTTTGTTTATCTTTTCGTAAATTATTCTCGATCAAACATTTGTTTCAAAGCGTAATGGATCAATTTACTAATAAAAGACTAAACCACGCTTACAGTTAAATGTTGCATTTATACATTCAAAAGAATTACAAAATTCAATTTTAGTATTTTCGATAATTAACCTTTTCAAGAAAATTAAATACCCATGGTTCATGAACATATAACCATTTAATTTTCATTGAAAACTAGGATCCAAGTTGACATAGTTTCATCACATCAGTTGATCTGCTAGTAATGAAATTATTCAAAATGGTACGAGTCGAACCTCAATTGCCAATTTTCAAATTGCAAATCCTAGATTTATGGGATTTACATTTAGCCAATTTCAATTGCCATGTAAACATGTTTTATCCCCATCTTATGCCTTGAGTTGCCGCTCACTACAAAACTCAATTGTTGTCCAACTTAAGAAACCGCAAAATCATCCATGCCCGCTCCTACGCCACGTGGATATTTTACCCTTGATTACGATCTAAATCACGCTCTCACGCAAATAAAAGGTAATCTTAGGTGTTTCCGTTTCATTGGATGGCATATAACTCAAATTAAAGGGTAATAATTTTGATGTCAAATCAAATATGTACAAAGATGTCATGCATTTGTCTTCGTAACATAGGTTTTATTAAAACATGTATATCCTTGTTTTAATGATTTAAGTTTTTCATCATCAAACTTTAATCGAGGTATTGGATAACCAATTAAAGAATCACCTTAATTACCACTATATCCTACTACTGCATGAGTCATAAGACCCAAGTTATTCGGATAATTACCACAAAAGTGACACGTAGAAATTAAAGTAATTCACCCTTAAGATTTTATGCACACATATAGGAATACTTGGTAGCTCCATTAAGACGCACAAACGAGCGGAGAATCAGTCGTATGCATATTAAAACCCTCATCTTTAGGGTCACAATTTAATGCGTACCCTCCTTGTACCCATCACACGCTTTGTCATTAATGGGTGAGCCGCTCTAACTATTTTGTGCAAAAATCAATCAATTAAACGATTATGATTACTATGCTTAAAATTACATGTTTCACCATTGTTTAGGTCGCTTTATTTTCTTGTAAAATACCCTTGTTACACATAACAAACAAGCAAGTATTTAAAAATAAACAAATAAACAATGAATGCATAACAAAAATAAGTCATGCATATCAAATAGCCACATGCAAACCTTTTGATAAATCCTATTAGTAATCAATTATATATCTATCAATATGCATATGTTTAATTAAGACTTTCACCCGTTTGACATAAAGTACAAGGTGAGCCACATGCATCGATTCATCGATTGCGTAAGTCAAAATTAAACACATACCACATACCACATAATTGATTAAATAATAATGATTGAGGTCTTCCCCAATTTTAGATCTATAAAAAATTAGTGTATATTACTTAACCAAGTAAACATACAATAAAAGCAGATCCATGATAAAACATGCATGTATTTATCATGGATATAAATCACACTTAACAATTAATGCAATTAACCAGATTTACGCAATTTAATACACATAAAATTGCATGCAACCTAGGGTTTCTAATACAATTAAAACAAAATTTACAAAACCCTAATTAGGGCACAAAAAATATGCCCCCCCTAAAAAATTAGGGTTTAAGTTTTGCAAACCCTAGATCTACACATACAATTAATAACACAATCATGTTTATTTGTTTTATGAGTTTAAGTAATTAATTACTTGTTATACAAGGCTCGTGATGCCACTGTTGAGTTTAAGACATATGAATATACAATAAAACATATAGACACCACAGAGTACACAGCGGAAGACTTAAGATCATAACAAATAAATAATTAACTGAATTGATTATGTAACATACCTCTTTCAAATGTCAGATCTCTTGAACAAAGCAGATGAATTGGTTTAAAGAGTTGTCCCTTACCGTTTTACAACTCAAACCAATAGGTGTAAGAATAGTGTCTTACAACCACAGTTTTGTACACACGAATTAACCAACGAATCAAGCGATTACTAGATCTAACACAAGTCCTTGTTTTATGAAAAAACAAAAACAAAACACCCTTGGAGGAGGGGTTCGGCCGAAGTTAAGCAAGAGGAAGGAGAGGCAAGATCTAGGGTTAATTCAATGCACAAAGTTATGAAAAAACCTTAACCCTAGCCTTTGTATATATAGTGAATGAATAGCTTGATGGAAAAGTTAGGGTTTGGGCTTCGAGAACCCACCCTTGGCCGGCCATCTAGAGGAGAGAAAAGGGGATTCCAAATCTATTCCATTTTCAAGATATTCACCATATATTCTCCCATTTAACATTTAACTGTCGTTAGTCATTTCCGTTAAATACTTAATTAACGATCGTTAGACGGACTTTATATGTAATAATTAATCGTAATCATTAACATTAATTATTTAACTTGAATTCTCATTCGCTAATGTGTGCAATCCCATGGTCACGAGTTCGAATCCGGACATTCACGTATTTGTAAATATATACATGTCCAACAAGATTAAAATCCCGCTAATTGATTAGCTATACATATGAGTAGGTAATATATAGATAGATGAACTAGCATATACCAATGCTTACATGCTTGTTATGTTGTTCGTATTGATTAGTCGTGAATGTCATATCAAGATTTTGTAGTGATATTGTTCTTGTTTACGCCTAATATACAGGAGAGAACAGTGGGTGATTTTGTAGCGATATTGTTCTTGTTTTGGGCTAATCTTATAACCGCATAATATGCGGGGTCATGCTAATGAGGCACCCATAGAGGGTGTTTTGTACTATTCAATCATTGGGTGCAATCATTGGGTGCTTGGAGGTGATGGGAGTGCTGTGGCAGTGGAGGTGATGGGAAGGGTACGTTTTTATCGATTTTCGTGCCAAATATTTGTTATAAGTATTTTTACTAGTAGTTTTTACAAGTTTTTTTACAAGTTGTTTCAAGTTTTTTCATTTTTCAGTTTTTGTTTTACAAGTTTTTTATACACTTTCCAGTTTTATAACTTTTTTAAAAAAAACGTAGTCGGAAAATTTTTAAGGCTCAGATTTGAAGGTTGCAAAGTGAGATTTTATCTCACTTTACCGTCCATTCGGTTTCGGTTATCATCATCGCCTCGGAAAATTTTAAGGCTCAAAAATCATCATCACCTTGGAAAATATTAAGGCTCAAATGAAGGTTGCAAAGTGAGATAAAATCTCACTTTACCGCTCATCGGTTTCGGTTATCATCATCGCCTCACAAGTCACAACAGTCTCAAAGGGTCATGTCTAACAAAGCACTCCTATTTCTACTAGCCAAGCACAACATGTCTCAAAAGCGCACAAGTCACAATGCAGCCTAACCAAGCACACCCATTTTCTACTAGCCGTAGCTGTGAGTCTCAAACTCAGACAAGTCACAACAGACTCAAAGGGTCATGTCTAACAAAGCACCCCATTTTCTACTAGCCAAGCACAACAGGTCTCAAAACTGCACAAGTCACAACAAAGAGCCTAAACAAGCACATCCCATTTTCTACTAGCCAAGCACAACAGTCTCAAACCGCACAAGTCACAACAGACTCAAAGTGGTCGGCCTAACCAAGCACCCCATTTTCTACTAGCCAACACCAACACGCTTTCAATGTGAAAGTGGTAACTAGGATTCTCAAACCGCAAAAGTTCACAAGATTCTCAAACAACAGCATTTCACCTTATAATGCCACAAGAAAGCAACAACACTAACCAAAGAACAAGAAACAAGACAAACTAGCAAGAAATCAACTACACCAACTAGCAAATTCCACAAACCATAACAAGCAACAACACCAACTAGCAAGAAAGCAACAGACTACAAGTGTCATAATCCACCACAACAAGCAACATCACCACAAGCAACAAAGACCACAAACAACAACCATGTCTAGTTCACCATTTGACACACAAGAGGTAAAAACTTATCGAATAGGCTCGATTATTAGCTCATTATATCATGTGTATTGCAATTTGAATGTTGCAAAGTGAGATAGAAACTCACTTTATCATCTATCTTTTGCCATGCCAAACGCTTAAGTTTTTTTAAAAAATCATCATTGCCTTTTTTAAATATGCTTATTTCATTGAAAGTTGCAAAGTGAGCTAAAAATCATCACTTTACCATCTAGTAATGAAACAGCATTACCAAACAAGACCAAATGGGGTGCTTGGCTATAGTATCACCTGCAAAACATCACCACAAAGTCTAATAAGCAACAACACCAAACTGGTTTTTAGATGTAACAAGTTTTTAGATCTAACAAGTTGTAAGATTTCTCTCTCACTATCTCACACAAGTTTTTAGATTTAAAAAAAATCAGTCTTTACGACATAAACAGATACCACAAGGATACCAAAACTTTTCATCTTTTTTCAAGATCTAAAAACTTTTCAAGATCTAAAAGCTTGTTAGGTCTAAAAAATAATCAACGAAACCAATCTACTTATCTCACAGAAACATCACCACCACAAAACATCACCACAACAGATACAACTTTTTATTTTTTTCAGATCCAACAAGTTTTTAGATTAAAAAAAATCAGTCTTTACCACATAAACAGATACCACAAGGATACCAAATATTTTCATGTTTTTTCAAGATCTAAAATCTTTTCAAGATCTAAAAGCTTGTTAGATCTAAACAATAATCAACGAAACCAAACTACTTATCTCACAGAAACATCACCACCACAACAGATACCACTTTTTATTTATTCAGATCTAACAAGTTTTTAGATTAAAAAAAAATTTGTCTTTACCATATAAACAGATACCACAAGGATACCAAATCTTTTCATCTTTTTTCAAGATCTAAAAGCTTGTTAGATCTAAAAAATAATCAACGAAACCAAACTACTTATCTCACGTAAACATCACCACCACAAAACATCACCACAACATATACCACTTTTTATTTTTTCAGATCTAACAAGTTTTTAGATTTAAAAAATCGGCCTTTACCACATAAACAGATACCACAAGGATACCAAATCTTTTCATCTTTTTTAAAGATCTAAAAACTTTTCAAGATCTAAAAGCTTGTTAGATCTAAAAAATAATCAACGAAACCAACCCACAACCTCACCACAACATCAGAAACATCACCAACCCACAACATCACCACAAAAAACTTGTTAGATCTAGACCTAAAAAGTCTTATCAAAGACTTTTTTAGTGAGAGACAGAAACGACAGAGATGAGAGAGAGGAATCTTACAACTGTGTGAGGGGATAGTGAGAGAGAAACATAGATAACAACGAGAGAAAGGGTAGAAAACGCGTACACCTCACCCACCACAAGAAACGAACGCGTACACCTCACCCACACCACACACGTTTTTCTTATAAAACATTTTAAGTTTTATAAGTTTTTTAAAATAAAAGTATTCTAACTTTTTTAAAATAAAAGTATTATACATTAGTTTTAAAAGTATTATAAGTTTTTTAAAATAAAAGTTGTATTAAATTTAAAATAAAAGTTGTATTATAAGTTTTTTTAAAAGTTGTATTAAAAGTTGTACAAAAGTTGTATTAAAAGATGTATTTTTTTAAGTTTTATAAAAGTTTTACAAAAGTTTTATTAAAAGTTGTATTTTTTAAAAGTTTTATTAAAAGTTGTATTTTTTATTTTTTAGGTGTTCCGTGATTAAGTTGTTTTAACTAATTGAGTGCAATCTACTGCTCAATCGAACGGTTTTCTTATTGTTAAAGGAAGAACCAAAACAGATAGGGGCTATAAGTACTCAATCGAATTTAAGTGTTCTAGACATGGACGCCCGACGTGAAGGTTTAGAAGATGAACTTCAACGCGCACTAGTACCGCTAAAACTAATTGCCCATTCAGACATCGCGAAATATATTAAAGGTCGAACTAATGGTTGGATCTTGAGGGTCATGTCCGAGGCATAATCATCATTTTGTAGACTCGCTCCATGGTTTTTCACAGCAATGCGATTAAAAGAAAATGAGTTAGTTTGGTGGAGCAATTGACAAAACATCAAGTAGCACCACGAATTATACTTTCGCCACTAAAAGAGAGCGATCCTAATAATGTGTCTAACATTAAACGATATATAATGCCCAAAACAAGATACGCGCGCCATTCGTGGTGATATGACTCATACAAGTCCTTTTAGCACATTTGAGGCGACTGGTTATACATATTACCCTGTGGTAAATGACCGCACTAATGAGCTTGAGGAAATATTTTTGTTCACCCGACGCCATATGCCCTATGGACAACATTCCGAAATCATGTCGATGGACTCCACATACAACACCATGTTGTTTAAACCGCCATTCTTTACAATTGTTGGAGTTATTCAACAAATGTAACATTCTCAATGGCGTTTAGCTTTTTGAACTGTGAAAAAGAGCCAAATTTCAAATGGGTGTTGGAATGTGTTGTTGGTGATAGAAGAACAATATTACCTGGGTTATCGTCACTGACAGAGATTTAGCGTTGCTTGGGGCATGCAGAGCGTAATTCCAAACGCTAACAAATTACTCGTCGATGGCATATCAATCAAAATGTGCTCAGCATTGCGCATACAAATTCGATACGGAAGAGGAGTATGCGTCCGTTAGATGGACATGGGATTTGATGGTTAAAGTTCACCCAAGATGTGTTCATGCACTATTATCAAGACTCTGGATTTATTGGTCCAAAAACAGGTACTTACCTATTAATACATTTTTATTATTTAATAAATAACTACCCAATTATTTTCTCACTTTATTAATTCATTGTTTTCTCGGGCGCTTTATGGTATTTTACTAATCGGGTACAACATTACGACCGCATGTTTGTGTCATACATTACCGATCAATATCGCAGCCGCCGCATGACAACAACATGTAGAGTTGAGGGTCAACACCGCTGTTGAAGTTATACTTGGGCTCCACATACCCAAATTAGACACGTTGTTGTGTTCGGGTCGACAAGATTATAGTCACAAGAAACCGCGATAAGAGACTCTTTAATACAAGCAAAATCAAGAAACCGCATTCGTGTAAGGGCACACTATTTAACGAATTATGTATAATGTTTCAAAAGATGCTTTACTACTCATACTCGCAGAAAGTAAACGAGATGTGGACCCACATGAATGTGGTCATCGGCTATGTTAGTTTGTGGTTTACCATGCTATCACGAATCAGACACTATCATATTCATGGTATGTATATTAAATTTATGCCTATCAAGTTATTCTCCCGTCAATACCGATAATTTATACTAGTCACTTTTTCAATGGTGATGGCCTATTCCGCTTAATGTTGTTGATAATTTTGGAGAACACCAAGTGTTCCGCCTCTAGAGCCCGATATAGTCATAGCCTCAAGAGCCTCAAGAGCCTCAAGATATTTCTTGTCAAGATGACGAGAAAAATTCCAAAATGTTTTTACCAAAGCATTGCCGCTTTGTCAAGAAAAATATGTTAAACATGATCGAGGTATATCGCCCCGAACTGTGTCAACCCGTCAACCCGCTATTAAAGAAAGTACTGTGACGTCCGAGCGCAAGGACAAAAAGTCCAAGGCTAAAAATATCCCGATTTGAAAAAGAACCAACCACAGTGGCACCAGGTTATACAAAACCTAAAAGTTCGAGACTTAAATGATGAAACTGAGACATAGTTCATACGCTGGAGAGCCTTCTAACGTCCTGGACTTGAACGAAAACCCAGCGAGGGTGATTTAAAACACGATTTGTACATTCCACCGACGATAGCGAATATTTTATGGCTTGAATTCCACCTCTTTTCCGACGGTGGATCCTTGGGATTGTTAAAGTGGAAGGTGATGGAAATTGCGGCTATCGAGCTCTTGGCGAGGGTCTTGGTCATCCCGAATGGATATGGCCTGCACTTCAACTCTTGTCGTGAAGAGGTAGACAATCACCGGAACTTTACATGGAAATGTGGGGACTTGGTTTACACAGATTTCAACTCGTTGGATTGGTTTAAATCAAGTCCAAGACCCCACGACATCGGATGATTATGCTTGACACGGAGCGCTATTGCTACAGCCTCTTAACCGTCCAATAGTATAGACATATGTTGCAAACGATAACCGATTTATAGAAACGATTATCGATTTGTATTGTAAACGACAAAACATGTATAGACGACATCGATTTATATTGTAAATGACAAAACATGTATAGACGAAAACGGATTACCGATTTATAGTAAACGACTCTCATGTTTTGTTACGATTGCCTCGCCCGGTTCTTCCTCATCTTTTGTTACAAGAATCGATGACATTCAAGTGGAGGGACATTCAAGGTGTCGCAACACACCCGCCGTGTTGAGAGTCCAGATTATGCGCCTTCTTCTCCATCTTATGCGCCCCCTCTCAAACTGCAGATGAGGAGAATTTTATACACCGCCTCCGGTTCTTCCTCATCTTTGTTACAGCCGTCTCGTGTTGACGAGTACGAGCGAGAGATTTCCATATTGAGAAGATGCATTTCAGAGTTAGAGTTTCGTGTAGGACAGATGGCAGCATCATTGGAGCGACTACGCCTCGGGCGTGATTGATCTTAGTCTCTAGTTATATTGTGATTTTGTGAACCATGTATCAACTATTAATCTATAACAAGATTGCTTATTTATGTATTCGAAGCTTCTAATTTTGTGATTTATGTTGTAAATAATTATACAAATTCTTTTGGCCAGATGCAACAAGAAAATCCTTTCTTGTGTCGTTGTCGACGGGGACTTATAATTGAAAGAACATCCCAAAGCCCAAAAGTTGTGGTTAGAAGTATTATGCATGTCTTTTATCAAAGGTAAATAATTATACGCTTGTTTATTTACGTAAATATATCAATAACTTATTTGTTAAGAATACATTTCTTATAATTGTTTCACCATGTAACCGCCAGGATCAAGACTATGGATGTCGATACTTTATGTGGAAGGATGTATTTCAACAAAAGTACTTTAGTCAAGGTTTCTTCAACGCAGGCTCAAATCATGCTAAATTAAAGATAATACGATCAACATGCTATTGGCTCAAAACAATTTGTTGAAGACAATAATAAAGACGTTGGAGGCATCACCGAATTGGCAAGAAACCAATTGATCAAGCATGTCAATCGAGTGGAATACACTATGACCTTATAGATGACATTAATAATCTTCATGTGGAGTAGATTTCGTAGTAGTAGTAGTAGCATTTGTTGTTGTACTTGTTTAATGTTTAATGTTTTATCATATTGTTTAATTAAATAGAAACAAATACACAATAAAAAAACATAACGAAAACACTACACAAATAAATATATTCTACATATAAAACACTACACAAATAAATACACTCTACATATAAAAACACTACGTAAATTAAATATAATACACAAATTAAACATTACACACTTAAATACACACACACACACAAAAAAAAAGAAAAAAAAAAGAAAAGGTACTTTGTACCTGCCGTACGTATGGATGGATTGGAAAGGCTATGGGGTGCTTGACTAGCAAAAAATGGGGTGCTTGGTTAGACTAGCCCTATGCACTTTTTAGTGGTTAGCTGGTTGGTGATTTTATATGAAATTTATTGCTGTGCGAAAAATAATAAATGGGTATATTGTTCCCAGAACTCCAGAAAGTAAATCCACTCAAAACTGGTGGCTTTTTGTATTTTCTTGGGAGCAATTACACTCAAATCTTTTATATAATAATAAAAAAAAAAACCAATCAAAATAATTACCAAGAAAAATAATTGTAGATCCAAATTATGATAATGTCAAGTATGATTAATTATGTCTCATTTACCATCAAAATGCATGAAAGCACAATTACTAAATTGAGCTATCTTTGAGTACTTCAATTTGTCAGATTCGGACTAGAGGAAGAAGGAACCTGAGCCCATAGGTGTAGGAATCAATCTAATCCATTGTCTCGTTGCCAATTAGAGTAGAGCCAAAGGCAGCTATCGCGATGAATTGTTACAATGTGGGCCTCCTTCTGGGGAAGCGCGCATGCGATGCAGTGAAGGAAGCGAAAGATGCACCTAGGACCGGATTTTCGCCTTTAAGTTTTTCTTCCGTCCCCTTACCCGCCTTCGTGGTATATAGCCGCTGCTCGATATGCGTGTTTGCAGGTCAACCATTGTGGTAAACGGAAGCAAAGCAAGGGAAAGAGAGGTGAGTGACGCCAAGGGGAATTCCAGCACGAAAGCAAGTGTTGTTAACACACGTCAAATTGGCACAAGCAATATGTATATAATAATAAATAGGAGGTAATAAAGTCAAGCTTTTGCCAGAGGATGAGTCTTTCTCCTCCGCTGTGAACGCTATTATCTCAGAATCTCGGGCTGTTGCACGCCTAACATCTCAGATTGCATCTTCACCTCACTAAAGAAGAATCAAAGAAGTCAAGTTCCATGGGCATCCTCCGAAGTCTCATCTCAATCCTGCGCTTTCTAAGGGAAGGCTTTAGCTTTCCAATCGTAGGCCTGGGCCTTCTTTCTTGACCCTTTACCGGAGAGGAAACCATCTTGTCTTAACTGTCTCGAGCTGGATTGTGCTCATTAAAATAGTTGTCCTAAATGCCCCTTTTTAGCTGTCGCGGGAAGTGAAGCAAACTCGACCAAAGGACAAGTCTGTTCCTATTTTGTTTTCTGTTCCCGATTCAATCTTCACCTTTCCAAATTGGCAAGAAGTAGGATACGAGGAGGATTCGCTAGAGAAGAGTTACAATTCATAGAACTAGGGAATTAGGCACCCCTATGACTAACACGAAATACAACACACCAATTAGAATGAGGATGTGATAATTAATCGACCAACAAGAGATTCCACAAAGATGTAGATTGGCGGAATACTCGACCCCGGTGCCTTTTGGCACCAAAAAAGTCCACCCCACAAGGAATAGTCCCAACCTCTCCGACCAATAAGAGATAATTAGGGAGTAAGAAAATCTAAGTAAACACGCTTTTAATTATCCTCTATGCATCTATGCGATGGGCAAATCTCCATGAAAAAGGGGAAACTTTCGTGTAGTTTGTAATTGTATGTAACTATTCATATTTTTTCGAGCTGCGGCGCGTTGAGGCACTTCTTCGACGGCCCAGACGCCCGCCCCGCCAACCGATCCAAGAATTCATGGTCGGCAAAGTGGGCGACACAGAATGGGCGGCACGCCGCTCAGATCCCATTGTAGTCGCCTGCGTCTCCATTGTAGTCGCCTTCATATGGCAAGCGCCACCGTCGCTGCACTACATTGTTTGACGATAACCCCGCCGGTTACTTTATCAGGGTCTCAGAGAAGAAATAAGGTCTGGGTCAAAGCAATAAAGAAGGAAAGCGAAGCTATAGCTAAAGAGAGAATGGCAAAGGTAAGGAAAGATCAAGGCATATGCCTGCCTTTAGTTAGTATGCTAGAGGGATTCTTAAGTCTTTTTAGACATCATATACGTTATTTTAGATGGTTCTAATTGTGGGAGATAGTCTTCATCATCCTCGCCACTGAAAGCAGCTCCTCAATGGCTTGGATAGCCCTCAAATAATATCCTAACGTACTCAAGAACAAAACTTTTGATTGTTATATTGATCATCCAAACCATTCAAGAACCGAAAAGCCTCTTCTTCTTTCGCTACTCAATGCGACCAAAAACATAGACACTTTCTGTGACACAACATAAATTAGTGGCAAAACATTAAGGCTATCAAGTTCTTCCCAAACACACTTCATCTTGGTATAATACTCACAGACTGAACCACCAGACTGAGTTCTTCCATAAGTATCCTTATTCAACTTGTATTTTCTAGATCCATCACTTAATGCAAACCTCTATTCTAACTAATATCAAATTTCACTTGCAGTCCCTATGAACATGATGGATCTTGCAACTGACTTATTCACAGACCCAATCAACTAATAAATAACCATATTATTACAAGTATCCCATGATTCAAAGAATATTAGGATCAGCTAGGATCTTGGAACAAGACTTTGATAAAACCCAATTTCCTTTTCGAGACAACCCAATCTCAATTGCTCTACGCCATGCCCTATAGTTCGAAAGCACCATTAAGATTTTCTTGCACAACAAAGAAGTCGACCATCGTAAATGTGCAAATACAAAATATTTTGAAAAGTGCAGTTCACCATGGTGATTGATCAAGAAAACAAAGAAATGAACATATTTTGAGCGAAAACTAGAATTATAACTAATTTCACTCACTAGATACACACTAGCACAATTGTATGAAGAATTTTAGTGATTTTAACGGCTAGAACTCCATTGATAGAGCTCGATACCATGAGAACAACAATGGAAGGAGAAAACGAAAAGCGGGAAAACGGTTTCAATGATTTGTTATTACAAATGAAAGAGAATGAGTATTTATAAAGTTGTTACAGATTTCCAGCCTTTACAACTTTAGTCCCTATATTTACAATATTTACATTATCGATCCTCTAACTATTCTATCTTGCACAGAGATGAACAAAGTGCTTTCATTCAAGGAAGGTATATTCTTGATAGCAGATTAATTGCAAACGAAACTTGTGATTATCTAAGAAAAGAAAAGAAGATAGCTTTTTTGTTGAAATTTGATTTTGAAAAGGCGCTTGATAATTGGAACTTTATTCAAAATACGATTTCACAAATGTGCTTTAAAGAAAGATGGTGTAATGGATTGAAGCGTACAAAAACGACCTCGGTTTTGGTACTTGTAAAGGGTTCTCCAACTGAATTCAAAATTGAAAAGGGTGTTGACAAGGCTACCCACTTTCACCATTTCTTTATCTTGTGGCGCTTGAAGGTCTAAACCCGACCTTACGAGATGCGGTATCGATGATCTTTTTAAAGGGGTTAAAATCGGAGGTAATGATATACCAATCCTACATCTTCAATATGAAGATACACTTATATTCGGAGAATGAAAAGAATCAAATATAAGAAATCTTATGTGAATTATGGAGGTTAAAAAGGAATTAAAGCAATGAAATTATATGGGATTGGTGTCCATAGTATAGATGTCGATGAGTTAGGGAATAAAAATGGGTGTTTGGTGGGAATTTTCCATTTACATATCTTGGTATACCAATTAGTTAAGTATGAAAAGATGGATAGTTTGAAGTGTTATCAGGAAAAGTCCAAGAAGAGATTGGGAAGTGAGAAAGCAAATATGATCTTGGTTCGTGGAAGGTTTTACGTTGATAAAGTCGTACTGAGATAGTTTAGCCCTTTATTTCTTTTTTTTTTGTTTTCAGGCCCCGATTAGTGTCATTAAAAGTTATAAAGTATAATACAATGATTTTTGGGGTGGAAATGATGAAATTAGAACATTGGCATGGGTTAATTAGGATATAACTCTTTAATATTTTCTTTAGGTGGTTTAAATATTGGTAGTCTAAAACCTTTCAAATTCGCAAATGGTGGAGATATAGAGTAGAAGATAGTAGAATATGGGTTAAAGTGATTAAAGAAAGCTTTGGTAGTGATGGGGTTCAAGGAAAAGAGAGCCTTAATAAAAGGTATAGATGTTCTAAGTGGGAGACATTGTAAGGGTGCAGAGATTTATAAAGTTTGAGTTTCAACTTTTGCAATTCATTTGTAAAGAAAGTAGGTAATCGGTATAATACTCTTTTGGGCGTGCAGTTGGATTGAAATTGGGATAGTACTTAGTGAGGAGTTTCTTAGAATATATAGGTTAGAAATTAATAAAGTTACGATAGGAGATAAAAGGTGTGGAGAAATGGTGAATGGGTTCGAGGTGGGATCGAGTAGACAACCGAGGGAAGAGGGTTGGGAGATCTTAAGGTATTGACGGTTTAACTAATTTTTGTGCCAAATATGTTACAAGTCCACTCATGGAGATGGCCATACAAAGGGACGCTCAAGGTTAAAAGACTCAGAGAAATGATTGACGATAAAAATTTTAGCTCCTACAAATATAGTCAAAGGAACATAGTGGTGCAAGATCATCCCAAAAAAATTATTTTTATTTTATGCCTACAACGAAAAAGACTTCCGTTTTAACTCGCTCGATCAAGATGGTATGGATCTTAACTCAATTCTTTGTCCACATTGAGATAACGATATAGAAACGGTTGGATATTGCTTCATAGGGTGCTCTCTTGCAATGAAGCCTAGGTAGAATCTTAAGTGGTGGAATATGGGAACTTTTATATTGGGACACTTCATGATATTACTAGTACAAAGGTAACACAAACTTTCAAAAAATAAAAAACGATTTGAAAAGTGGCTTGGTGGGTGATGCTATATATGGAGTGTTGTTCGTGAAATAAGCAAGTCTTTGAAATTAGAATCTCAAATCTTACGACTATATGGGATGAGGAAATTCTTTCCTTTCATTGGATTTCTAATCGGGCAAAAGGAGCTATTTCATCATGGATAGAGGGTGCTTGGACCCAGAAAGGCTTGTAAATTATAATCTTTAGCTTATATTTTTAGGATTGAATTTAGATTTTAGGGTGGTTTTAATCTACCATGTTACGCTCTTGTATACTTCAACCATCAGACGTGTTTTACGGATATAGCATACAAAGGGATGAATTGTGGTTTGATCGGAGTGGTCTTGTTGGTTTCAAACGTCAATTCTACTTCTTTGCGTTATGCACTCAGAGCCTAAGGTGTGGTCACCTTAGGTTAAGCTTTAACCTTTGTCACGTCAGCGCCACATCAACTTTAACATTTCACCTTAACTCAACAAAAAAAACCCCTTATCATAACATTCTCAAGGTTAAACCTTAACTCACCAACAATTTACAAAAACAACCCCTCATTTAGAGGGCAGAAAAAAAATAAAAAAAAAATAAAAAAAATAAAACCTGAAAATTCACATTAACGCACGTTATCCCCTTAACTTGGTGCTAAAAACCTTGACCTTTAACACGACACGCGGTATGGTTAACCTTGGCTTAACATGCAAATGTTAAACTTTGACTTTGGTTTGCATGTTACCATACCGTTTGCTATTAGTGATGCCTTTTATTTTGGTTTATATAATTCATGTTGCCAATAAGAAAGAGTATGAGTTTAAGTAGGAAGCAAGAGTAATACTTGACCAAGCTTGCAACTTCTAGGAAAATCTAAGCACCGGCCAGTAGAAGAAATAATCAAACTAAATATAATCATTTTTTGTAACAATTAATGAATTCTTGCATAATGATGACGCTGAATATTCGAAAGTCGATTTTGACTATACCCTTGTTAATTAATCGTTAGTTGACATACAAATTATTCTACTCATAACTTTAAGATCAAGTTAAGAACTGAATTAGTTAAAGTTTCCCACAAAGCTTTTTCTGACAGAAAGTAAAATAAACCATTAAGTCAGCTAGTAAAATAGTAGTCTAAGTTAAATCTGTCACTAACAAGAATAAGGGTAGGAATGGTGGTCCAAGTGTTCCAGGTAAGGGAGGTTTTACTAAAGTGGGTCCTAAATTTAGGTATCAACCTAAAGCGCCTCCTCCTGAACCCAAGAAGGTGGCTAGTTTGAAGAAGACAGCCACTGATGTGGCAAGTACGAGTGGGACGAAGATTGATACATCTAACCCTTTTGCTGCACTTAATACGATCGATTCTGATGAATCTGACAATCCTACTAATGTAGAGGTTTCTAGTAATACAATGGAAGCAAAGGAGGTTGGGTCTATCGAGACAGGTAATGTATCACAAGATCCGCTTGTGAGTGATTCAATGGTGGCGAACGCGGTTGGTCCTACCCCTATTGTTGAGAAAATTGGGGAATTTGAAGGCTTCTTATTGATGGGAAAACTACTCTTGTTGATGATAATGGTAATCCTATTAAAGGTTGATTATCGTGGTTATAATAAGGATTTCTGGCTACTGCTTACTAAGAGGTTAACCCATTCACTAAGGTGGGAGAGATTGTGGATTCTGATAGTGATGATGAGGAGGTTGTAAACACCTTTGATGAGACGAGTAATCTATTTGGTGGTGGTCATGATCGTGAAGATGACTATGATGACTATGGTTATTATAACTATGTAGATCAGGTTTACGATCTTCCAGGAAACTTGGATGCCTATTATGACACGTATGGTATCAAGCTCCAAGGTCTTGGTAGAAAGTAATTTTATCTCCATAGGAGTTTAATGTTATATTTTGAGTAGTGGTTTATTTTCTTATATAGAGAATAAGAAGTATCTTGCTATGTAAGCTTTTGCCTATGTAACGGGCTGAGATATGGGATTCACCCATATCCTTTGTACTTAAACGTTTTTTTGGAGTAATATATTTACCGGGTCTTTGACCTTTTACCAAAACAAAAAATAGTAGTCAAGTTGCAGATTAAAATGAACCATTATCTTGCTGATCTAGTAATCTAACATTGTGAATCTTCGAAGGTCTTGGCTATATTTGGAAGACCAAGCATAACCATTCTAAATGACCTCGGTTGATATATTATATCTGAATGACAAATTGGTAATTGTTATATTTCACATAAGATAGTTGCTTGACGAAACCAATAATTAACTACGGTTCATTCTAGCTTCATCCTAGAGTCGAGATGATTTGCTAATCATACATACGTAACCCTGATCAAAAAAGGGTAAAAGAAACAAAAGTTTCACATAATATTGTATGTTATCTACTAGAACTAATTAATAAGTACTGAGGTGTACTTGCTAAGTTGCTAATGATTTTAACCATTTTGGGTTTCAATCTACAAAAGTCAATGATCGATCAGTATTTTCTTGGAAATGTCTCGGTTGAACTGGTCAGTACTTAGCTGAAATTGTAGATAAAGTTGATATATAAATGAAATAAGTAAACCATATAGAATATAATCTTGCGGAATGTGACAAGCGCTTCGAAAAAATCATTGCTTAAACTTGCATCATAACAGCGTGTTACTTATCTTAGAGAAAGTCAACTAATTTCAAGCTGTATATATGTGCCACTCGAACTCTATATAAAGCATTATCCGATTCTTATTGATATATACTGGTATACTACACGAAAATATACGATTCCTATTAATCTATATATACTGCACAAAAATATGGAGCAGAAAAGCCATGTTGTTGCTTTGGTGTTTTTATTCACGTTGTTTGTTTATTGCATGGTTGATTCGGTGAAAGGTGCCATCCTAGATACATCCAACCGCCAGAGAGGCTCTACTGGAAATGTAGATTTATGTGCAGGTATATGTTGCTATTTGACAAATATTTCTATGAATCATGTTAAAATATGTTTCACGAATTCTCTGCATCAGAACATATGTCGGTCAAGTTTGAAACAATATTTTTCTCGGATCATAATAATCTGATGGATTATTGTTACCTTCATATCTTGCAATTTCTTTCTTTTTTTAATCGATGTTAATCTACTCAATTTACCACATGCCAAGTAGTTTTTGTATATGTGATTGCATATACAAGACATTATAGGACCACAATGGAACATGACCAAGCAAGGGAAAGTCCTTGCCCAACATTAGTCGTGTGGGTGCCAAGAAAACGGGCTTCACTGAGTTTGTTAAAATCAACAGTCATCACGAAGTCAAGGTGGATTCTCCATATATAGCAGTATTTTGTCATGCCTTACACTTGTTGCCATACAACATTCAACCAATCTTCAAACCATTCATAAACGAAAGTGGAAGATGAACGGTAGCTATGATCAACTTCTAAGGCACATTGAAGGCCAGGTACATTTTGTCTTGAGTATTAAATGGATCACCAGATAGTATTTCAAATTAATAACAAATTTGGGTATTTCCATTACCCCTCGAATTTAGATATGCTATTTTGAGTTTATCATTGTTATATAATAAAACATACGTAACAGTCAAAAAACTTTCACTCAAATATATCAAAGATAAGCTGAATTATTTCGTAATTTTATATCTTATAGTTATGCCAGGCGGTCGCAGGAGATGTTACTGTTCGAGGAAATAGAGCTCAATACGTTGATTTTACCATTCCTTATCTGAGTGCAGAAGTTTACATGCTTGTGCATGCTGCACGTGAATGGAATCAAAGCCTTTGGACCTTCTTAAGACCTTTTACTACTAGACTATGGATCACATTAGTGTGGGCATATATATTAACCGGAGTTGCGCTTGCATTTTTGGAATACTGTGCTGACAGCCATAGAATAGCAATCCCATTCTATAGGCAACTCATTATGGTCATTTGGTTTCCTATCTCCACATTCTTTTTCAATGAAGGTACATACACTAAGATACATATTTAAATGTTTTACATAGATACATAACAACTTTTCCTTGCTCAAGAACTTTTGTAATTTAGATATTCGATGCATCTCGTTAGGCGGGGAAATGAAAAGGAGGGGGATAGAGCGAGATAACAAATTGTATCTAAGTAGATTAACTAATTTGTTAGTTCTCTTTTTGCAGGTAAGATAGTCAACAGGTGCTCTAAAGTTGTGCTTGTTATGTGGCTTTGTATGCTATTCATAGTACTACAGATCTTCACAGCCACTCTGTCCTCATGGTTGACACTAGATCAACTGAGTCCCAGATTACCTTCAAGTTTTGAAAAAGCTGGATATCAAAGTGGTTCTTTATCAAAATCTTATAATGGAACAATACAATTGTTCTGGAAAAATCTTATGGCTCTTAACAGCTATGAAGATTTTAGAAATGCTTTGTCCGATGGCAGCGTAAATGCAGTATTTGATCTGGTCGCATATATCGACATCTTTCTTTCCAAATATGGGTCTGAGTATATGAAATTTGGACCTATAACCCAGGAACCTGGAATGGCATTTGTGAGTCTCTTTCATCTCTTATATTTTCTCCTTTTACATGAGATTCGGATCTGCAGTTAAGTGTTTTTTTTTTTTTTTTTTTTTTTTAATATAGTGACTATTATGCTGTTCAAGAGTAAAAAACAAGAAAACGTGCTGGATCCTTATTAATCAAGAATATTAGAAAAATATTATGTACTGAACTAATACATACGGGGATATTCGATCTGTGTACCCTAAATGGTTAAATCTGAATTAGTAATACAGCAATACTCATGGTGAGATAACCTCATTATTGTAAAATTAGAAAACTAATAACGAAACTGTACTTTGACGAAACATGAAAGCTAGGTGAAACTGATTGGTGTTGCAACCTGAGTATCCTTTGAACCGGATACAATCCGTTGGTACATTGTTTTGCTTTCCCACTGTAATTGTTTTGATAGCATGATTCTCGAAAATTGTCTTCGCCATTATAAAATGCAAGGAGCTGAAGAGTAGGAAACAGCCCCAGGGTGAAAACAGCTTAACTAACCTATATGCACGAATTAAACAGATGAGTTATCCAATCGACCAGATTACTGTGTCGATGACAGGACTGAAGAACTTGTTCTATAAATCCTCAATTTCAGCATTATAAATCGAACATCTATTGGAATCGCATTTCACAACCCTGAGAATAAGATTGCACATTGTCATAAGATAATTGTAGAAATCTCCATTGGTTAACATTAATCCGAAAATTTGGCACATAATTATTTCAAAATATGTTATTCTTGCTTCTAGTCAAATATAAATTCTTTAACATGCTACCATGAATGTTTCATACTATTCTGCATAAATTAGAATGAATTCCCTGACTTCATATGTTTGATATCGAAGGCATTCCCTCGTGGAAGTCCTTTATTGCAGGACTTTTCTAGGGCAGTCATCAACGTCACTGAAAGTGAAGTTATGATGGAAATGAAAAGAAACTACCTAGGTTTCTCTACTTCTGATCATAAAAAACAACATATTCAAGTCCTTCCACAAAGTCTCGATGTTGAGAGTTTTATAGGATTGTTTGTGCTCATGGCAATTATAACTATAGTCGCTATTATCTCATCAGAAATTTCCCTGATGCATAGAAATAATAAAGCTGGAACTCTGAAAGAAGAGCTAAAAGAACAGCAAGTTGTAACATCCGAACAAGTTCAGATTCAGATTCATGATTAGTAGGTAACTAAAAGCCGTCAAGCCAGTGTGAGGGAGATCAGAAGAGCACCTTGGTCTATTAGAAGATTTCAGAGTTTATTATGAATCAAATGGAACACATAATCTCCATGATTTCTTGTCAAGTTTCATATGTGTAGGTTTTGGTTTGTTGGTCAATGGTGTTCTCTCAATTCAAGGGATGTTTTTGTTCTCTTTGTGATCTAGGTCCATGGTGAGTAGTTAGTACGTACACATGAAGTTCCATTAGCTTTCTAGTGGCTTTGGGGTGTATTAGAAATGGTAGGTATAGTAATGTACGACGAAGTCATCTTTCCTTTGATTGTTCTGCAAACGAGTCGTTTAAGATTTTACTCAACAAAAAATTAGATATTTACCAAAATTTGCAGTGAACAAACGATTACAAACAAGAATTTAACTTAACTTCATGTGTTGACCTTTAACATTATACAAAGTCAACTCTTATATTCTCTTAATAAATGATCACGAACTTGATGTTTAATTTTGGCATTATATAAATCTTGTTCTTGTATCGACTATTTCTTGTTATATGTTTGCAGCATTAAATGTTATTTTGACAGAAAAAAAATGCTTAGAAAGTCATACGTCACGCCCACAACGGCACATATTTTATATTTCTATTCTTCTTAAAACTAATTAGCATGCATGTCAATGTTGATCAGAATGAAACAAATGTTACTAGTTTATCAAAAGAACCTTATAAGAATGAAATAACATAAAGTCGGAGGTGACAATGATTATGGAGACATATGGACATGGGACTGCTAAAGCCTTTTTTGGCGACCTAGCTATTCTTCTGCTGCAGATAAGACTTTCTTCAAGTATGATTTTCAAAATGTCTGTGAACCAATAATCTCGATGAATGCAACACGGTAATACTTATGCTTAATTTACATAATGACACCCTAAACTTACACTAATTACATACTATACTTTCTAATATGACATATTTAACCCAAAGTTTAGGTTAATAATCAACACTCCCCTTAAACTAAACTTTGGTTTAAGGTGGGTCTTCAATCTTGCTTTACAATAATGTTGGTTCTTCGTCCTCCGAGATGAGAAACGCTTCTTGCTCTTTGTCTTTCCATTTCGTGCATTCTTTTGCAATGTGACCTATTTCACCACATCCAAAGCATCGATACTTCTTCTTGTCTTGATCATCATGCACCGTACCTTTTCCATGTCCTTGATCACCACGTCTTCTTCCATTATGCGGTTTCCAATTCTTATGTAAATATTATATATTACACGAGGACCAAATACGTTAGTTATATAGTTTGTAACCATAAACGATTCCGTTACTATCGATTAGCGGTTATGGAAATTGTTACAAACCGAATAGTCACAATGGTTCTTCATACCGCTTTGGGACAATATATATACTTGTACATAATGAAACGATTTCAATAGTTGGAAAAATTTCATACTTATTCATTTCAATACACTTTGCAATCTATATTTTGATCTAGAGTTTGGGACAACAATGTCGCACTTAACTCCTAATTGACGTTTAGTTTAGTTTTTCCTCTTAAAAAAACAGATATTTTGCTTAATTTAGAAGAGAAGAAATGGTCAGAGTATTAATAGGAATTTGAAAGAAATGTTACATGACCAAGTCTGCAAGTTCTAGGAAGTTTAAGTTCTTCAAGGAATTAAAATACAATGTATGCATATGCTTCTAGATATTTTATTCAAAGATGTCGATAATAGCTGTTTTGAGAAACGTGGCAACTTTCTTGCAAAGTTCTTCCTCCAGAACTAACTCAGTTACGCACCCTAAAGGCTGGCCCATATTTAAAAAATCATATAATGAGTTTAGTTAAAAGTTGAAAATGTAGTGTGTTTGTTAAAAGTAGCGAGAAGCAATATAGTAAGTTGTGAGAAGTGAGTCAGTATAGAGCATGTGTGCAAGAGCCACACCTCACATTCATCATTCACAGCTTCTTAAAGAAGCATTGAAAAATGAGCATTCCTAAAAATAGCAAAGCTCATCGCCCTTTGCCAAACGAACAATAAAAATCAAAAAGCTCATTGCTTACCGCTTATCGCCCCAAAAAGCTCCAAAAAGCTTTACGCCAAACATAGCCGTAGTCAAGAAAGAAGTTTCTTCATAGAGTCCTAGGGCCAGTATGTTTTTCACTATACTAGAATTGGTGAATGTGGTCATAATTTGATTTTGTATGAATGTTCTTTCGCCAAGCTTCTTTAAAGCTGCATGGGGCATGTCCATTCAGTTTTTTAGTTTGCTTTGTGTATTGTTGATTATTATTGCGGCAATAATATATATTCACCGGTTTTACCAAAAAAAGTTAAGAACTTATTTAAAGACTAGACGAATAATCGCGCAAATCGACAAAGTGTATAATGCCAAATAATAATACTTGAGAAATTATGATTTTGGTTCGATCCTTAATGCAAAGCGTGTGTTTTTTGAAATACAAAACGTGTGTTTTTTAAAATTAATATAATAGTATATGTTTTTGAAAGTTGTCAAGTTTAGAATAGTTTAAAAAAAGACATAATTTAAGGTGCCAAATTTTTGAAGAGCTGTCAAGTTTAAGGAGTAATTTAGGCAAACAACATTAAGTTAAGTTTCAAGATTCAAGTTTCAAGAAAATAGGTACACTCTTTATAACTAGTAAAGATATATATATATATGAATCTAATCTTTACTTAACAAGCCAAGTAGTAATTAAGAAATTAAATTAGAATCGATCAAATCTGTAATATTTAGATTAAATAATGATCATTATTTTGCTAAACTGATATATCTAAACGTTATTATCCTGGAAAGTCTGTTTACTTTGGATGAACGGTACAACTGAATTATAAACAAAAGAATCAAGTGCCCCTTGTACATGAGGAAATTAGTTTTGTATTTTGCTATGATAAAATTACTAATAACTTATTAGGATGTCAACGAATAGTTGGTGCATACACTACATAAAGCCAAAAGATATGTTCTACAATTCTTGGTAATGTTTTACATAAATTAGTACTTGCTTGACAAGGATTATATTTTACTTAATTTATTTGGACGTCTAGGATGATGACTGAACTGAGTTTAACTACTTTAGTTAAACATCACGGTTAGTTTGTGAATACAAATGAATAATAGACGAAATTATTGCATGATGAAACCCAATATTCATCACAAATTTGGGTGAATAGTACTTGTTTGTGCTCCTTTATATTTCTAAGCTGTTCTCGCTAGCAGGAAACTAGTTCAACAAACGAATATAGATCAATATGATAATTTACATAATTGGACAAATGACTGAGTAGCACTTTATAAGATCAATAATGAAACCCAATATTTAGACCAATAGGATATGGATTCACCCATATCCTTTGTACTTAAACCTTTTTGAGTAATATATTTACACCTTTTACCCAAAAAAAATCTAGTGCACCAGTGTGGTTTTCGGCTCTTAATTGTATAGCTCGATTTTTCAGGTTCTTAGCGTTTGTACTTGATTGTTGTCAAGTTCATATTTATATAGGAGTATATGTTTTAGGTTCAGATAATTCAGAAAGTGTGGGACATGGTTGGCGGGACTCCTAGAGATGGAGCACAATTACTCTCTGAAACCATGATAGACCAATGGTGAAACTTTTGGTTAGCATATAAATTTATGTTATGGCGAAGACTGAATTTAGCTTCTAACTTGTTTCAAAAACCTATCTCCCAAAGTTGGGGCGGCCGCTACATAAAGCTATTATTATCACACTTCTTCCCAAAAAAAGAGAGGTCCATCGTGTGAGCTAGTAAGCTAAAACCATAAATGAGCGACTTTATTTGATTGCTAATAGGATCAACATGCATGTGGTACTCTAAATTTTGTGTCAATATGATAAATTATGTTGATGCGTTAAAGATAACATATTGATTTTTGACTTTCCAAAGTCGGCAATTAGTATCTTTCATGGGAATATCTCGGTTGAATTAGTCGATGGTCTCCCTTGCTGATATACAAGTTCCCAGCGGATAAAATATATACCTGATTAAGAAAGGATATAAATTTCAATTATTTGAATGTTGACATCAGTGAGGAATTTGCTAGGAAAGTCCCTAGTGATGAAATTATAAAACTTAAGTTGTTTATGAACAAGTCAACTCATTTCAAGCTACGCCACGTCACCACTCAACTTCTATATACTTCCAAGTAACTAACAGTCTACCACATAACTCTTCTTGATATTAACTACTACTAGACCATATGGAGCACAAAGTTCGTGTTGTTTCATGGAAGCTCTTTTTTATGCTGATTTGTATATGTTGCATTGTGCTTTCAGTGGACGCCACAATCCTTACATCCAGCTTCAAAAGACGCTCTATCCAGACTCAACAACCGGTTGATGTATGTGCAGGTAAAAAATCATTGACTTCAGTTGTCATATAGTTGCACTATTTGTTAGTCGCTATAAAGTAAGACATCTAGTAATGGCCATCTGACATCCATAACAAATCAACACATGGAGACAAAGCACTTGTATGTCAAAACCTCAAAACGGGTTACTTTTTAATTATTTGATTATTTTCTTAATTCATATTATTTTTGGCGGTTTTAGTTAATGATAAGTATATTTAAGACATCATAGGGCCTAACTGGAACACGGACGAAGCAAGAGAAAAGTCCATGTCCAACATTGGTTGTGTGGGTGCCAAAAAAACAGGCTTCACTGAGTTCGTTAAAGTCAATGAACATAATGAAGTTGAGGAGGATTCTCTTTAGCGATATTCTGTTATGCCTTACAGTTATTGCCATACAACGTTACGTTCAACCTATCTTCAAACCTTTCATCAATGAAAAAGGCGAGATGAATGGAACCTATGATCAACTTTTAAAGCACATTGAAGGCCAGGTATACATATTTCTTAATATATGCAGGCCAGTTATATATAGTAGTAACTTTCTGTGTGCAGTTGAGTCTTTATTCTTTCGTGTCCTCTTTAGGCCATTAGTTTTGTAACAAAAAAAGGCTTTCTATATTTATCATTTCAATATTAAATTGTTTATATTTTGTTAATAGAATGATTAATACTGAAGTAAGAAAATGTAAAATGAATATATTCAGTTTGATAAAAATGTCAGTACTAGTTGGAAAATGACCCAAACTACGTAGAAAGTAACGTATTAAAGTTTTATTCCATCTTTCAGAATTGCCAAGCTGTGGCAGGGGATACAACTATTAGAGGAAATCGAGCTCAATACGTGGACTTTACAATCCCCTATCTTAGTGCTGAAGTTTATATGCTTGTTCGTGCTACTCATGAATGGAACCAAACACTATGGACCTTCTTACGACCGTTTACCCCAAGACTATGGAGCACAATAATTTTTGCAAGTATCATAACAGGTTTTGCGCTTGCAATCTTAGAATACCGTGCTAGCAACCCCAAATTTGCAAGCCCCCTCTATAGGCAACTAGTGATGGTCATATGGTTTCCAATTTCAACATTCTTCTTCCATGAAGGTACTTTTTTCCATCATAACATCACTATTCAAGAAACAAACTAGATTAAAACAAAAGGGTGTCTAGGAGTTTTATTCATTCATTTGTTTTGTTTGTTTGCAGGAAAGATACTCAACAGGTGCTCAAAAGTTGTACTTGTAATGTGGTTATGCATGATATTCATAGTAGTTCAGATTTTCACGGCTACTTTATCATCATGGTTGACACTAGATCAACTGCGTCCCAGAGTGCCTACAAGCTATGAAAACGCTGGTTACCAAGGTGGTTCCTTTATTAAGGATTTGATAATTCAACGATACAATTGTTCTGGCGAGAGACTAACGGCTCTCAATAGCTATGAAGATTTTAAAAATGCTTTGTCCAATGGTAGCGTAAATGCTGTTTTCGATGAGCTCCCTTATATTGATCTCTTTCTTTCCAAGTATGGGTCTGAATACATGAAATTCGGGCCAATAAATCAGGAATCAGGAATTGCATTTGTGAGTCTCTTCTATTCTCACTTTCTCACTTCCTAGCTTGCTAACATTGTAAAGATAATAAAATACATAGTAATACATTTTCTTACTTCGTGTGTTTAATATCCCAGGCCTTCGCGATTGGCAGTCCGTTATTACAGACATTCTCTAGGGCCGTGATAAATGTGACTGAGAGTGAAACTATGATTGATATGAAGGAAAAGTATCTAGGATTCTCTACTCGTAATAAACCACAACCAAATCAACCACTTCCACAAAGTCTTGATGTTCAAAGTTTTATTGGATTGTTCATATTTATGGGAGTCGTGACTTTAGGCGCTATTGTCTCGTCTGAACTTTCAACTGGCGTGGACACTGTAAAGTTGTAGCTGAAGAAGAAGAGTTTGAAAAGCAAGCTACACCGTCCGAACTAGTTGAGATTAAGATCCATCACTAATTAGTATGTATGTATTGTTGGGATTAAAGAATCTAAGTTAACCATTAACTACGAACACGATAATGGATCTAGTTTAAGTAATCATGTTCAACACGTATAATATACAGATAGAAAATAAAATGGAAACAAGAAAACTAACCGTAGTCACCAAAGAATAAAACAAGAAACTAGTGATTAAAACAATCACCTCTACGAGTGCTTCACACAAACACGCCATACGAACACGCTCAAGTGCTAGTCATATAACGTATACCCAAAACAACATGTGTTAAAGCTCAAAACCAGAATCAAAACAAACCAACCCTATTGCTGGTGCGATCCGAGAACCAGAAGACTCCAAAAACCAAAACCCGAGCCTGTTCGATATTGGGTATAACGACCCGATATAAGCTTCGCTACTTGTCGTCCGAGAACGCAAAGAAACAAACAACCCTCTTTCCTTCGACCAGAACTCCAAGAACACGACACGAAAACTCGTGAATAACTACTTGGATCAAACGATGCAAGTTTAGGTTTTAAAGTGAAACCAAAATCAAAACCCTAGATCGATTTTAGGGTTTCCGATCGGTTGAATAGATAAAGGAAACGATGTGTATTTATGCTGTGTTTGATGCTTTGTGTCGTGTGAATGAGCTGGGTATGAGGGTGTTTATATATCCTCCAAACCCTAGCTAATAATGGGGTTCAAGACTTAATCTTCAAGCCTTATCATAACTCTCCAAACATTCCTTATCTCTTCCCAAATACCCTAGACCGAATATCCCCTCCTAAAACTCCTCTATGGACCGACTATATAGACTTAGGACAAGTGGACTTCATGTCTAGTTTATCTCGTGTCCAAACCGGGTCAAATTTGAGCTTAACGTGAAAACGCATTCAAATGTTTTATCGTGTGTGCCCCCAATAGGCTCACTTACCTCTAGTTGCATCGGCTAATCCTACTCACATTCCAACAACTCCTACTTGGGAGTTGGAGTAGCAGATAGCACAAATACCAACGACGAAAACGTCTAGCAATGCTCTCACTCGCTATTTAACTAAAGGTGTCTGAGATATAGTTTCATAAACCATTCTCAGTAGCATGGTCAGTTATGTGTTGGTTTTATCATCCTTTGTTATAGATACCGTTAAACCATGGATATGGATCGTAACTCATTCCATATAGTTTAACCATTTAGATTCTCGTTATAGAATTTAATTCGGATATACCAAATGTAATCAAGAATCATCTTACATTACCCTTTGGGTTTGGCCAAACAGCTTATCCGATTAATTCTAGAGAGGTCCCATGGTATCTTTCTTCACATATCAAGTGGAGTAACAAATCCTTTATTGACTACAAGTGTTATGGATGTCGCTCACATCACTCCAAAACATAGCTTTGATAACTATCTTATTCAGACAACGTTTGGCATATAATTATAAAAGTGATATCCACACACACAGATCGAACTTGCTTGTATCTCAAGTCTAAAGATGACTTAACAAACCATTTCAACATTTTACTTATAACAAAGATCCAAAAGTAAATGTTTGAAATTTGGGTATCCAATATGCATCCCTTGTGAATACACATGAGTTTGGTGGGAATAATCCACATTCTCATAAAATATAACCAACACTCACATTTCCCTTGCATAACAACATTCCCATATTGTTAACTGACAATGGACATAATTAGAATGATACATCATTTCATGTAATAAACATGCAAATATGGAATAACAGATTATATGAATAAAATAACAAAATACCTCATATGTTTATTTATCAAAAAGTAAAACTGTCTAACAATTCCAAATTATCCAAATACTAATTACAAACAGATTACGTGAGACTACTAGCTGGTATCAAACCAATATCCCTAGTCAATTTAGAATGCTTAGGATAATCTAAAGCCTTCATAAATGGATCGACTAGATTGTCATCTATGTTAAATTTTAATATCTTCACGCCACCCATTTCAATGGTTTCTCAAGATAATGAACTTTCGCGGTAATGTCTAGCACACTTGGTGATTCCACTTTCATTAGCTATAGTAATGGCTCCAGACATATCACAATACATATTTATGTGTTCTTTAACTAGTGAACATCACAAGCCCGTAAATAAATTTTTGAATCCATACCTCTTTAGATGCATCATAAGCGACTATATACTCGCCTCAGAGATGAAGTTGTAGAAATACTCGCTTTGTGCTTTCCGATTAGCAACACCTCTATTTAAAATGAATACATATCCGCCTAAGATTTTAGGTCATCAAGATCTCGTCTAATATCCAACATCGTAGCAAGAAACCCCGAGCACTCGTTAAATATCACCTCAGAACCGAAACATATCCTTAGTATTGCGTAAATACTTAAAAATATTCTTAAAAGCATCGGTGAAGTTCACCGGATTCCGCTCAAATCAACTTGTCATGTTACGAGCGAATGCAACATCGTGACAAGTACATCTCACAAGATACATAATTGATCCTATAGCCGAGGCCTAGGGAACTCTTTGCATGTACTTTATCGCAGTGTCTCAAGACCGGTGATTTACTCAACTTAGGCTCATCTTGCATTGGGATAGTTCCTCGTTTGGAATTCTCCATAAAAATCTTTTCAATATTTTCTCAATGTAAGCACTTTGACATAAACCAATTAATCGCCTTGATCTATCTCAGACATTTTCCAAGATAGGATTTACATCTTGTAACATTGGAATGTAGTTTCCTATGAGCAATATGTCATCAACATATAGAATTAGGAAAGTAGCATCACTCCCACTAGCTTTCGATATACATGACTCACCTTGATTTTGAGTGAAACCGAATTTCTTAATCTCATCATCAAAACATTTATTCCATTGCCTAGATGCTTGCTCAAGTCCATAAATGGAATGCTTGAGCTTGCATACTCGGTTATGATATTTAGGATTAACAAAACCTTCAGGTTGCACCATATAGACTTCTTTGGAAAGAAGTCCATTAAGGAAAGCGGTTTTTACATCCATTTGCCAAATCTCATAGTCATAGAACGTAGCTATGGCTTTGGGAATCCTTATAGCTCTAATGTCTGCAACAGTAGAAAAGGTATCTTCATAAACAACCCCGTAGGTTTGAGTGAAGCCCTTTGCTACGAGACGATCTTTAAAGGTGTTTACTACACCATCCATGTCAGTCTTCTTTTGAAAAGCCATTTGCTGCCAATTATTTTACAGTTAGGAGGAAGCTCAACTAATTCCCAGACTTCATTATCTTTCATGGATTGCATTTCCACATTCATCGCATCAAGCCATTTCTTGGATTCGTGATCCAAGAATGCAGATTTATAGTTATTGGTTCACCAAGATCCCCAACTCATGTTCCTCAAAGATCGACGATAAGCACATTTGATCCGAGTATGGTGTATCCTAGCGGACTTACTAATGAGATTGATATCACTTTGAGGTTCATCAATTTCTTGATCATCCTCATTATGACCTAAGCTAGTGTCTACGTAGGATTTGTATCTTCATCTTGAATAATTTCAAGATCTCAAGACTCCTACTTGCTTCTTGATCCAAGAGATTATTCTCAAAGAACTCAAGATTTCAAGCAACAATAACTTTGTTCTCTCGATGGAAGGTAGAAAAATATCCCATTGTTTTTTGGGTATCCTATAAAGATACACTTAATAGAGTTGGGTTCAAGTTTGAGGTTTGGTAAGTGTATCATGCTTAACAAGTGCCTCACAACCCTAGACTTTAAGTTAGACAACTTAGGGCTTGCCCATGCCATAGCTCGTATGGTGTCTTATCAACCTTCTTAGTTGGAACAATGTTGAGAATGCGGCAGACTCAAGGGCATAATACCAAAAGGACTTTAGAAGAGTAGTTTGACTCATCATGCAAACAACCATGTCTAGCGTTGTTGAATGGCCCAAGGTCCCACCAAAGAGGTCAAGCCAAATGCACGTGTTCTTGGTTGGCGTGCATAGACTTAAAAGTTACACATACGGAATACACATAAATGTGGTAAAATTGTGTACAAAGAAGCATGCAAAACAACTTTGTAACACTTATTTTAAAAACTTTTAGTAATGACACTTTAGTGATCATAATGGTTCACGGTAGCTCCAATCGAACTCGCAAGGAGGCGGAGGACTAAGTCAACGCAAAGAAGTAACCGAAAATCCTTTAGGTATGATTGTGCACACCGCCTTAAACCCCCCTTATAGTTTGTTCTAGTAGGTGAGCCGTACATCCCAAGTGTCCATAGCGTCCAGTTTTAAATTTCATGAAAAACTTGTTTCAATAATTAGGTCACTTAGTTTTACAGAAACAATTTTCCACGAATCAAATAGCAGTCACAATGAGCATGGTATTTAGGCGTAATTAAGACCATTATTAATGTCATGATTTCAATATGTATTATTCCATATTGCATGAAATTAGATGTGTACAACATGTAACAATTATGCACATAAGGAATTAAACATATAAACAAAAACATTAATATAACACATATTGATCCGAATTCTCACGAGTCTTCCCAAAAGGAAAACCATAAGACCGTCATGATAGCGGAGTTCGGGTCGAAAGATTTCTTTTCACGAGCAACCTTTACAACCCTCTAGGCAGTGTACCTAATCGCTGCGGTGTAGTATGGGTAATCCTGTGGATTGATCGTTCTCTATGGGAATAGAGATGCTAGTAGAGATGTATGACGAGAAGGTAAGGTTGAGGTGATTCTTTTAGCTTTTTTTATATTTTTTGAAAACAAGTAAAAATGTCGGAGTTTAGGAGTGGGAAGTGGTAATTCTACCAATTTTAACTACTCATAATTTAAACTAAAATCTAATTATACTAATGAAAAGGAAAATAAGCTATGGATTGATTGGTGTGTTCTCACGATAATTAAAGCGTGTTTACTTAGATTTTCTTACTCCTAGTTATCTCTTATTGGTCGGTTTAATTGTCACATCCTTATTTTAATTGGTGCATTGTATTCCGTGTTATTCATAGGGGGTGCCTAATTCCCTAGTGCAATGAATTGTAACTCTCCTTTAGACTATCCGGGAGCGCCAAGTACCGTAGTATCTCCCCCGAACACTTTATTATCCTAAAGCTACAACTCACGCAATAAACACAACGATGGCTCAACTGCAATCTCAAGCTTTGTGCTATTTAGGACGTACAAGCTCGCAACAATTAAAGAAGAAGCCAGTTTTTCTTACTCTAGTGGCTACCAATTAAAACAAGAGACAACTTAACAATAATCAACAACTAGGTTTCATAGATCTAAGCAAACACAATAATATTTTAGCTACGCATAATAGATAAGCATGAACACAAGTAAACAATTGAACATAGGATAAACATGGTGATAGATTGGATTAACAAACTTTTCTTTGAGTGTAAAGAAAGGTTTGGGACCCAAAATCTCGTCTAAGTTGGACTATGAACGAACTAGGTTTGTTCTCCAAAATATTACACATAAAATACAAAAAATCAAGTCTATATATATATAGACACATTTGACAACGTCGTCTTTTGATGGTGACGCCATCCGTCGCCATCATTAGGGTTTCGTTTGGGACAAGTCATCGTTGGGACGGCAAGCTGAGGAAGTGTGACACCGTCGGGCTTCATAAGGGGACGCCGCTTGGAATGAGTCTTTGTTGTCCGGTGAAAATAAAGGCGACGTCCTCCGAAATAAGGTGTGACGTCATCATGTTGTAAAACCAAAAGTGACCTCACCGTCGCTGAGACTTTTAGAAAACCTTGTGAGCGACGGCTCACCAGATGGATTGGGACGCCGTGTGAAATTTAGTTTGAAATCTTGACTTTGTCATTTTTTTCATGTTTCGACCTTTTCGTCCAAAGTGCTTGATTCAAAGAATTTGCTTGCAAAAGACCTAAAATGTGAAAAGGAACGATTTTAAGCGAATGATATAAAATTTATCGATTTAGGGCTTACATAACCCCTAAAATGTATGTTTTAAATCCTTATAAAATATCCCTACACTTGAGTTTGCTTGTCCTCAAGAAAATGTTCTTTAGCCACCAATTTATAAGTTAGGGTCATTTAGCACCGGTTTAAAATAGTTTACAACAAGTACAAGTGCCACAATAGTCAAAACAAGCACGGAAATTTTACACTAGCACCTCACAATAGGTGTTTGGTGATAAGCATTTAAAACATATGCTTTCAGGGAGTCATTTAAGCCCTAAATCAACACATTTTATATCCGTTACTACTTAAAATCGTTCCTTTTCACATTTTAGGTATTTTGGAAGCAAAATGCTGGAATAAAGTATATTTGGACAAAAAGGAGCGAAAACATGAAGAAAATGGCAAAGTCAAGATCAAAGGCACTACAACAGCACCTGACGACGTCCCAACCAAAGGCAAAGTCAAGATCGAAGTCTATAGAAGATTTGATCAAATCACACGCGACGGCTCAGGTGAAATTTTGGTTCTAAAGCATGACGGTGTCACGCCTAAACTCTGGGAGGCGTCACTCACAATATCCACACCAGACGCCCAAGAACCAAGCTCAGACGACGTCCTTCATGAAGCATGACAGCGTCACGATTCCCAAATGACGATGTCCCAATGATGATTTGGCCCAAACGAAACCCTAATGACGGCGACCTGACGGCGTCACTAGCAAAAGGTGACACCGTCGCACTTGTAAATCTATATATAGAATTCGATTTTTCTGTTTTAAAGGAGGTAGAACTTTGGGGATCAAACCCTAATTCGGCTTGTAGTCCGACTTGGACACCATACCTTATTTTACATGACAAGATAAGTTTGTTAATCCATTTTATCATTATGTCTACCCCATGTTCAATTGTATGTGTATGCTTGCTTGTTTAACATGAGTAGCTAAATTATTCTTGTGTTTCCTTAGATCTATGAAACCGAGTTGTTAATTATTGTTAGGTTGTCTCTTGTCTTAATTGGTAGACGCTAGATTAAGGAAAATTACGCCTTCTTTAATTGTTGCAAGCTTGAACGTCCTAAATAGCAAAAAAGCTTAAGAGTGCACTTAGGCCATCTGTTGTGTTTATTGCGGAATTCTAGCTTAAGGGTAGTAGTATTCGGGAGATACCATTGTACTCGCCGATCCCGGGTAGTCTAGAGGAGAGTTGGAATTATAGAACTAGGAAATTAGGCACTACCCTACGACCAAACGGAATACATCGCACCAATTAAGATAAAGGATGTGACAATTCAAGTGACCAATAAGAGATAACTAAGGAGTAAGAACATCTAAGTAAACACATCTTTAATCATCATACGAGCACATCTACAATTAGCATAATCTATCCTTAGTTAATTAGTTAATTAGATAACTAGTTATAAAAAGTAGTAGAAATTGGTAGAAATACCACCCCACTCCTATACCCCGAGATATTTACCTTGCTTTCTAAAAACATAAAAAAACTAAAAAGAATCTCCTCAACCCCACCTTCTCATATATCTCTTTCTTGCATTCCTATTCCCTAGAGAATGAAATCAACCCCGGCTTACCACATACTACACTACAATGATTAGGTTCATCGCCAAGAGGGTTGAAAAATTTGCTCAGAAAAGGAAGTCTTCTCACCGAACCGACGCTATCAAGTTTTTGGCGCCACCAGGAGAATATAATAGCTAATTAGAATTCTATCTCGTTTAGGTCTACTCGCTGATTCCTATCAAGTGAGCTTTTTCTCTTTTCATTAGCTTTCTTGTAGTCTATCCCCTTCTTCGTGTCTTTGTTCGTAATCTCATCACTTTTCATCATGGAAGGTGATAACCACCCAACAACAATCCACCACCACATCAACCACTTCCACTCAATCAACCACCACACGACCGCCAAAAGGTCGACTCTTGTGAATACTCTAGACCGAGCCATGAAGGCTATAGAAACCCATTGAGCCCTACTAAGCTCAAACCACGCCCGCGATCCGATACCATCCGTTGGTACCAAATGATGTGCATTCCATGGACTTTGTTCAAGATCATAATCGCATCTCAAGGATTTCCTAAAATCGTTGACTCCATTGACCTTGATGCTACCACACGGAGACCAAGCGCCATGTCTCTTCCAATTCTCTATAGGACCAAGCTAGTAATTGTCTTGAGCGACTTCCCACATGATCCATCCCAAGTTGGGATGATCTCACCACTCGTTTTCTTGCCCAATTTTTCCCACCGGGAAGAACTAGCAAGCTAAGGAATGACATCTTGATGTTCCAACAATGTCAAGGCAAAACTCTATACGAAGCGTAGACTCGATTCAAGGATTTACTCCATAAAGTTCCTCATCACGGCATTGATCTTTGGCTACAAGTCCAAATATTTTACGATCATGTTAATTTCTCCACTAGGCAAACCATCGACCAAGCGGCTGGTGGTATGCTTAGGGAACTTACCGCGGAAGAGTCGTGGGGTAAATGGAGGACCTAGCTCTCTATGACAACGAATGTTGGAATGACCCCTGTGAGTTGCCTAAACCGTCAAGGCCATCTCCTTGCCTCCCATTAACTCACAATCTTCTAATCGTAGGATGCTCGAACTTGAAGATCAAGTCAAATTCCTAATGAGTTCCTACGAAGCTCCTAAACCTTCACGCCAGTGAACAAAATCACTTTACCTTGTGAATTATGTAGTGGTCTCCATGGCACTGTGATTGCACAAACTCCCGAACAAGCCATGACTACACCTTCACGCTGCACTGATGGAGCGGGAGAAGTGGTACACTTTCAAGCCCGAGCAAAACAACCTAGGAAATTCCAATAACCCTCGTGGAGAAATCACCCTAACCTTAGGTGGAGCCAAAGCTCAAAACGCCCCAAAGCAACTCCTTTAGTCCACCTAATAGGTCCTAACCAAACCATACCTCCTATAACAACCCTCCCAACACCGGAAATTCCACTAATCTTGATGGAATGGTATCCAAGTTCATGTCATCTCAAGAAGCTCGATTAACTAAGCTTGCCGATTTCAAGCAACGACAAAGTAAGATGACAAACAAGCTCGACACCCTCTTAAAAGCCTTCAATGACCAAGATGTAGGAGCACTCCCAAGTGACACTATCAAGAACCTAAAAGTGAATTCGATTTCATCGCTCCATGTTCTTTCCTATCAAGGAAAGTGCATATACATGCCCCTCGCACCCATAAGTCCATTCGTCAACACCATCAACACGTGTTTTAAACAAACCATTCCAAAAGACCAAAATCCCAAGTTGACGGTCCATCCAACTCTTGAAACACCAACCAATCAAGAACCCAAATCTACTCTAAAAGAGGAAATTAGGAGCTTTACCAAGAAAAACCGGTTCTTGAAGTCTTGACACATGCGCCTTACTATTATTCTTTGAAAGATAAATATGAGCAAGAACTAAAACTAGAGAACGTGGGTCCGCATTTGTGCAAAACAAATTACCTAAGAAGTTAGATGATCCCGGCTATTCATTCTTCCATGTAGCATTGAAATTCCAAAGCTTTCGACATATTAGCCGATCTAGGTCAAGCATCAACCTTCTTCCGTTGTCCCTCCATAAAACCTTAACCAAGGTAACATAGAACCAACGAAACAATCTTAGGTTTAGCGGATGGTAGTAGTACGTATCCGATAGGAATAACGAAGACATGGTAGTACACGAGGTCGATTAACTCTTTGGTGGATTTCCATGTGCTAGATATGAATAAGGACACTACATGCCCATTGTTAGTTGGAAGAGGATTCTTAGCTACCGCTAGTGCCATAATCGATTGTAAGATGTCTAAGATAGTGGTAGGATAAGGAAGTGCTAGGTCAATTTATGATGTTAAGAATTACTCCTACTATAATGAGGATGAACAAACACCTCATGAGATCATGTTGGATAGGAGACCATCTAGATATGGACCTTGTACCAATAGAGACTTTGTAGGCCCTCAACCACCTCTATCTAGAAGAGACCCACGTGAGTAACTCAACTTTCCATGAACAACAATTGGCTAGGGACATTGAAGTGAACCTATTCGAGGATACTTTAGTGTTTAGGAAGATGACCGAATTCCTAGGAACCTTGCCTGTTAATCTTTGCATGAATTGGTGGAAAGTTGAAAGTAAGAAGCCTAGGTACAATTGGAATTAGGATAGACCACCTAGTGATGGGAATGGAGAGTGGCACATTAGGATGACAATCTATGATCCGAATGGTGAAAATTTTGAAAAGGCATACCGGACTAAGCGTACTAAGAGAAAATTAAAAGATAAGTTTGATCCCACCGATATCCTTAAGGATAAATGATATGCGATAACGCATGCTCGGGGTCAAAGGAACTTCCTTTTCGTCGAGCAAGTTTTTCAACACCCTAGGCAAGGAACCTAATCGCTTTTAGTGTAGTATTAGGGTAAGCTTCAGAATTGATATCGCTCAGGGAATAGGAATGCTAGTGAGAAATTACTACGCTAAGGTTGGGGTTGAGGAAGATTATTTTTTATCTTTTTTATATTTTTTAGAAAATGGAAAGGTACGAAATCTCGGGGTATTGGATTTGGGGTTGGTATTTCTACCGATTACTCTACTTATCTAATTAACTAAGCTAAGGTGAGGGTAGGCTATGTCTATTGTTGTGTGCTCTTATGATGATTTAAAGATGTGTTTACCTAGATGCTATTACTCCCTAGTTATCTCCTATTGATGGTTGAATTGTCACGTCCTTATTCTTAACACATTGTGTCTTCTAAGGTCGTAGGGTATGCGTTTTTCCCTAACTCTTTGAGACTACCTTAAGGTTATTGCCTACGAAATCTCTAGGATTCATAAACTAAATCTAAGGTTATCTTTGGATGTTTAGCCTACAATAACTCTAGGTGATTATAAACCAATGTTCACAAAGATTACTCAAGCATTAAAACACAACAAATGACCTATCGCAATACTAGGTCAATTACAATTAAGAAAAGAGACAACCAATCAATATTCAATACCTAGGTTTCATAGATCTAAGCAAACACACAAGTAAATTAGCCGGACATGGAAAACATGCAAGCATACACACAAACTGTAGGATCGCTTTTAAGGTTGATATGGTGAATCGAGAGGTCTGGAAGATGGAAGAACACCATCTTCAAGTCGGTGAGAGAAACTAGAGAGAGGAGAGAACTATGTGTTTTATTATTAAGAAAGTCGAAAGTTACACTAAGAGTCTCACCCTCCTAGGAAAGTCTAGGAGGGTATTTATACCTAAACACAAACTACTATGACTAAATGACATAACAAACCCTTGTGTTTAAGGTAACAAAGATAGAAAATGTAATCCCGTCAATGTCGTTCCATTTACGAGTTAGGTGCGATTCCAACAATCTTCCCCTAATGGGACGACATAAGGGATTACTTACAACATTTACTACAAATATAGAAAACAAATAAAGAAAGGTCTTCATAAGCTCTTCAAGTGCTGAGGATGATGAAAGTTTAAGCTCTTTTTCTTCTTCTTGTACCTCGACTTGAGAACCGTTTTCTTCACTTGTAGGAAAATTATGTAATATGCATTAATTGGATTAAATTTCAATTCATGATGCATGTCTTTAGCAAACTTCTCCGTACACTCCTTTTGGCGAAGTTTCAATCGCCTTCCCCAAACTAACAAACCGTCTTCGATTCAAACTTTGATGTAGTAGACATTTCTAACTTTGAAGTTTTCAAGACGCAATGAATTTGTAGATGAGCAAGAAACCACACAAGGTAAATCGACTTATTATGAAAATCCGTTCGGGGTAACATGCAAGAAATCAACAAGATCTTCTCACATATGTAGATGCTTCACACCAAACAATCCGCGAAAGACGATATGAAACGACTTTCCCACGAATGTTGCGGTTCATCGAATAATAATCACTTATGAATATGCGCTACTCGATAAAACGACCGTGAGGCATCGTGACATCCTATTTAGGTAACTTTACACATGAAAACTCGTGAAAGTGAGATGATAACACCAAAGTAATAAATTTGAGCCACGATCGCTCTCATTTCTTCCCCCGATCAAGAATTCATTAAGGAAACGGTTTTCAAAAAATCCAAAAACATCAAAGGAAGCAAACACCACCTATAATCTCTTCCCCGATGTTTTCAATGAATCGTAATCATACACCACGTATGTTGATGATGAATTGGAGACAATAAACCATGTATGTCCAATTAATCGAACAATTGTGAAGTACCATAAATATCTTGTGAGAATCAATTGTCGATAAGACTTCTACTCGTGTATACTCTTCTCAACTAACTATTTACCGACCCCATTATCATTATAATGGCTTTTATAGTGACTAACGATGGAGAAAACCCAGATGATTGAACTTGAGACCAAGTAAAATAACCTTAACTTGTGACTTAAACTTGCACTATTGTCGATTTAAGAAACCCTTTTCTTACCATCATCGAAAAAGGTAAACATAAAGTTTCTCGAATTATCCACGACTTTTGTAACAATTGAGCACAACAACGTAACTCCTTAAAAGTGATAGTTATACGCTGTGAGCACAACAACGTAACTCCTTACATCAGGTATAACTAGACAACTCAAGTCTTTGTCATTTGTAATGGTTAAAGCTCGAACAAGGATCTTGAAGAATCATGCATCCAACCAACCCTGATATATTCAAGATACTAAGTACACGCATCCATGATATCCCACTTCAACCTCAAATAAATAATGATGAATTATCGCAGTAGTCACATCTTACGGTTAAATGCTCAAAAATTAGCCTTCATTAACGGTTTAAAATGAAGTTGATAATGGTTCCGATCTTGTAAAATGTATCCTCGTGAAAATTTATCATACCAAAATACCACTCTTGTTGCCGAATATTATACCAAAATTAACTCAATGTATTTAAAATACATTTGATATTTGTTAGATTTAGTAAACTCGTTATTAAAGAGTCGGTCACCTCAAGTATATGTAATCATTAAAAGCTCGTAGTCGAGATTATTATAAGTTAAGTAGTATTTAGTTTAAGTAACACCGTGGAGGACTGACGGGTCTTTACCCACCTGTATGCTTGATCCACAGCCCGATAGGTGGCGATTTATGTAAAGACTATAAATACTCTACCTTCCAAGGTAGAGTTGGAGCTCATAATAAGACTTTTCTTTCTCTTACTAAAGTTCCCTAAACCTCTAACTTTCTCTCTAGAACTCTTTGTACGCCTACTTTGTGTTTGGTTTGATGTATGTGAACCAATATGTTACAAATGGTATCAAGAGCCATGGTTTGATCATCACTACATATCTTTGGATTTCTAGTGACTTTAGGTGGTTTTAGAGTTTGAAAAGTTTAGTGGTTTTGCATCATTGGATCATTTCTAGTGTTAAAGTTTAAAACTTGAGTGTAGTTTTGTGTTTAGAATCATTGTATGTGCTTGGGTGTTGATTTGTTAAGCTTGAATCTTCGTGGTTGGGTTGTTTTGGATTGAAAAGTGATGTTTATGTGTTTTTCTTGCTAGCGACTTAAGCCACGGACAAGTTTTCTTGGTAGCGACTTGCTTTGTAATTTGATAGCGAGTTGTAGTTGAAAGCCTTAGCGAGTTGAGCTAGCGACTTGTCTATTGAGAAGTCGACAAACAAGACACTTAGTGGAGTCTCCACTACGGTAGTGACTGGTGAAAGTTAGCGACTTGTACTTAAGTTTGTTAACGAGTTGGTGTTAGCGAGTTGGTGCTAGCTTAGTTGCTCTTTAGCGACTTGAAAACTTAGCGACTTGGTGCTTAGCGACGTCGTCGTCAAAATTTTTCAGCGATTTGGTGCTTAGCGAGTTGTTCTTTAGCGACTTGACAACTTAGCGACTTGGTGCTTAGCGACTTGTCACAAAATTTTACTAGCGACTTGGTACTTAGCGACTTGGTTCGTGATTTCTTAGCGACTTGGCCGACTCGTCTGAATACACGGTTTCTCTTGATTTAGTAAAATCCCATGAAAGAATCTATTTCCGGTTTAATCATAGAGTTATAAAACCGCTTAATCTGCCATCATGTCTACCAACGCTCCTACAATCATCTCCAATCGCTGTCGAGAATGTTCAAGCAATGGTTTAGATACTGCCCACCCATGCTTGATGTAACCGACTACGACTCTTGGGCTCAACGAATCGATTGTATTGCTTTGAAGTGTAAAGATCGTTGTAACTCTTAGACGAGGTCTAATATTATATCTAGGAACACATAATAAAAAGGAGGAATATTCAAACATAGAATCAATATTATTATGAACAAGGTTTTTCATTCACCATCTCTAACTAAACAATAATAAAGATCAAAGACTTGATCTAAAACTAACTAACTAAACCACTAAACCCTAGGCTGCCCCAATCCCTACGCCTAGGTTTCCACACACACACCCCTTTAGACGCCTACATCTTGTACGTATTATAAACTAATGACCCTATGTCTCTTTATATACTAGAGACATCTAGGGTTTACAAGAGGAATCATAATACAATTAGGAAACTAAATATTCTTTTAAGCATATATTATAGAATCTTCCAAATCCTCCATCTTTTGTAGTTTTCTTCTTGTCACTTTAAGTCCTTCATGTTTCATTCTTCTTCTTTGTATCATCAAATCTATAATAGACCCAACAATCTTCCCCTATTTGATGATGACAAAACAAACACGATTCTTGTACCGAACTTCCCTAGACGGTAGCGAAGTTGAGATCATTAAATCTCACCATGAATGAAACACTCTTATCTTCCATGCTTCCCTTGACTTGAACATGTCACTCAAACATCTCTTCCCTTTTGTTATTATCCAAATAGGAACGATGCAATAATGATCTTGACCACCACGAACCAATATCATACTTCCAATCTAAGACTTCCAATGCTTCAAATCGCCCACCATTACGCATCATAAGAAAATGGATCCAAAACAAGAGAAAACTTCAACTAGCAGAGTAATAATGATCAACAATAGTAAAATCAAACACTTCCCTTGAGTGATGCATGTATATCAATGATTCTTCAAAACTGAGGCTTTATGTAATGATCACTGTGAAGAAAACCAAATATAACAAACTTGATGAAGAAGTAGAATTTCCCAAACTTGTGTCTTAAATTTGTACTATCCACGGAACCCATACTTATACCTACCAAATATAAGTAGACCGCAATCCCTTGACAAGAATCCTCAACTAGTATGAGACATCGAGCACTACAATGTAACTCCTTTAAGTGATAGCCAATGTGCATAGAGCATCATAAGAAAATCACACATTGGTAGATTCATCAAGCTAGATGATAAGAACACAAACCAAGTAATTCCACTTCACCTTCAAATAAGTGATAAATAATTCTCTTCGTAATCAATTCTTTAATAAATCTCCAAAACAAGCCTTTTAAATCCTTTAAGAACAAATAACCAAACTCCTTGTGTGTGAACAATAACCTCTGGTGTCGTCCAAAACCATAACAATAATTATGCTTGACTTCCCTTAACTCCAAATCTCGTAATAAACCATTAGGTCGCCAATCCAAATAAGTTTTGACATGCAAAACCTTGAGCAAGATTGAGAAGAATCAAGACTTTAGCAAAGATTTTAAAAAAAGCAAGATTTTGAACATAAATAGTACTTTGAACAAAATAACCTTACTGGTTCATATAAATATCAAGACCTTCAATCAATAACCAATTCACCAAGACTTTCATCAAACAACAATATTTTCATCAAACAACAAGATTTTAAAACTCCAAGCAAGATTTTCCATCCAATAAGTAGTACTTTAATTCAAGAGCAAGATTTTCTTCCTAATGAGCGATTTTCGTGTCCAAGAGCAAGACTTTCAATTCCAAGCAAGATTTTCAGCAAGATTTCACATAACGCCAGATGGAAGATCCTTCGTGGAAAGTTAGATTGATATATAGAGAACATCCACCCAAAATTTCGTCACGATCCAACGGTTAACTAAAAAGTTATGATCGCTTCAAAACAAGGTCAGATAAACATACTGAAAATTTTAAGATTCCGAATTTTTAGTCTTTTCATCATTCTTCGACACATAAACCTTGTAATCCTAGATATCACGAGCCCCGTGCTCCGATACCACATGAAGATCGTTGTAACTCTTAGACGAGGTCTAATATTATATCTAGGAACACATAATAATAAAGGTGGAATATTCAAACATAGAATCAATATTATTATGAACAAGGTTTTTCATTCACCATATTTAACTAAACAATAATAAAGATCAAAGACTTGATCTAAAACTAACTAACTAAACCACTAAACCCTAGGCGCTTTTCCCAATCCCCACGCCTAGGTTTCCACACACACACACACCTTTTATCGCCTACATCTTGTACGCACTATAAAACTAATGACCCTATGTCTCTTTATATACTAGAGACATCTAGGGTTTACAAGAGGAATCATAATACAATTAGGAAACTAAATATTCTTTAAGCATATCTTCTAGAATCTTCCAAATCCTCCATCTTTTGTAGTTTCTTCTTGTCACTTTAAGTCCTTCATGTTTCATTCTTCTTGTTTTGTATCATCAAATCTATAATAGACCCAATGAAAGGAAAATGGAGTCAACATTCTCAAATCCATTGATGAAAGACCGTATCGGGTCGAGACTACTAGAGACTTAATTGATACACCAAGATGGAACAATGATCTATGGAATTGATGCATCAAAGACATATGATGAGCTCGATGATAAGGAGAAAAGAGATTCGATGTCGATATCGGGCTTCTAACATCGTACTTCAAGGTCTTCCAAAAGTCATCTACAAGTCGATCAATCACAACACCGAAGCCAAGGCAAATGGGATAATGTCAAGATGCTTCTTTCGTGTTCGAATTAACTATGGAAGACAGAGAATCACAACTCTATGATGAATTTGAACACTTCAAGATGAAACCGTATGAGAGTTTATGAGTACTATGTGAGATTCCACAAGCTTGTTAATGACATGAGGAACATCGAATGACTATGCCAAACATTCACCGAACTCAAAGTTTGTGAACAACATGAACCCGAATGGCACAAGTTTGTCACCTCAGAAAGCTAACCAAAGGATTGAAGAATACAGTACGAGCAACTCTATGCCTTCCTCCTTCGAATGAGACATGCTATGTTTGAAAAAGGATTCTTAATCGCTCAAAACCAACCAGGAGAGACAAGCTCATCAAATGATTCAACCGCTTTCTACTCAAACATCGGAATCACAACCAAAGCCTCACAAGTCATACCCATGGGTAATGGTAATCATAAACTCATTCCCGATCCTATGTTCAAACAAGTCGATGCCGATGCACACGCTGAAACTTCATTAATCAATGGCTCTCCGATTTGTCAAAACATGAACTCTCTTCCACACACCAACAACAATCTCAAACCGCATCCAATCCACACAATCAAGCCACCGTCAAAGATGGAAGGTTATGGTGCAGCGCTCAAGAAAGACAAGACGAACAAGCAAGAGTGGAGCTGGTAGAGGTTATGTCGCAAATCGTAATAGGGAAGGAATGGAAACCAGGTCAAGCAAAGCCAATAAAATGTTACAATTGTGGAGGAGGGACATTGCAAGGAAATGCACATCGCCAAATGCCCTCGTAATGCCGAGTACTTGGGATAAGATGTTGCTTGTGCAAGCTCGTGATAATGGTGCAGCTGGATGAAGAGGAGTTGTCGTTTGGTCGAGGAAATGCTAAGACATATGATGCAGATGTGGATGAGCAACCAATTCGTGAGATAGCCATAATCATCGAATGCCTTTCAAGTAGCCGATTGTGATGCATACGATCTCGATGTTGATGAAGAACCCATCGCACAAACCATTGTCATGGCTAGCATTTCTCCAATGGTCTCTCCTAAAGTCTCTTCATCACCACAAGTGGTCCATCCAAAGACAAAATCATTTCGAGGTATTAAAATTATACGATGAAGTTGATGAGCAAAGATACATAATGATTGGTCCCAAACCGGTTATCTCACACAAGCTAGCCACTGTGAATGGCTAACCGTGAAGAAACTTAAAACAGCCTCGATACACCAATGCAATGAAGTCCGTGAGAGTATAGTGTTTCGTGTCGTTATGTCCCAACGAAATATGCGAGAATAGTCAAACGATATATGATCGGAGGATTTGAACTAAAAGAGTTTTGATTTATTATAACTACGTAAAAAGTATATAAATTACAAGGGCTTAAATGCAAATTAAAGAAAATTAAAAGATAAAATATATTAAATAAACGCTATCACTATTTGCAAAATGATGTTTTTGATTTTCTTTATAAAACTTAAATTAAAAACTACGCGACGAAAAAGAAAATGTGAAACTGAAGCAATATTAATCCTAAAAATATGAAATGACATTTTTACAAACCTAATGATAAGAGAAAATTTTAGAAAAGAAAATTATATATATAACTATTTATCTAATTGTTATTAATTAAAAACTATTTTTACTTATTTAATAATAGACTAAAATACAAGAAAATATGAAATAAAGCTAGAAAATGAAATTATGACTTGGAAAATCTAAAATAACTAAAGAGAATTTTCAAAACTATTTTTGTATTTTTTGATTATTTTTCTATTTTCTATGAATTAAAGACTATTTAAAACTACTTAAATTAATAAAAATTACAAAATTAACTATGAAAATCTGAAAATATTTTTTGACTTTTTATATTTATCTTAGCCTAGGAAAATGAAAACTTATTTTTTTGAAACTTTTCTCGAATTAATTGTATTAAAAGCTAATTAAAATTACCTAAAACTGCTTTAAATGAAGAAAAAAGCAAACCGAACTAGAAAATCAAAAATTCAGAAAAGTCTAAAATAATATTATGAATCTAAGAAAAATATAAAAACAGGGTTTTGTGCAAGAATATGGAATCAGAATCACAAGTGCTTAAGAATAAGACTCCAAATAAGCTAAAAGCCACAAATAAGTACCAAACTCACATGTAAGCTATAATATACTAGAACTACTCAAAAAACTTATTGCAACCGCTTAACCTCTATAATATCTTGATTAACTTGATTTGATGAATTGAGCTCAAGCTTAAAACAGCTTCTAGGCTACTACTTTAAGCTTAAGCACAAGCTACCCAATAAGTCGAAAATGAAAACCGTGTATTGATCCTACACTAGACCCGCTAGCTACTTAAACCAACGACCAGACCAAGATGAGCTCAACCGAGCTCACATAAGACTCAAGACAAAACTCCGCACACTCAAGATATAATCGAGCGGTATAGGCATTTATACCGTAACCACCAGTAAATTTCACCTCGATTAAACTAATATAATATTCCAACGAAAGAATACATGTCCATTTTCTACGTCCAAATTTTTTTTTAGAGACAATATTCTTTTATTTGATCACAAAACTAGCCAATGTGATGAACTCACATCTTTAATAAACATAAACATCTTTATATGTAAAACAATAAAGGTTTTCAACTTTTATTTACCACTTTACGTTATTTCGTTAACATACTTATTAAACTTTCGAACTAAACGTTAGCCATTTATTAGAGTTTTCACGAAGCCCTAATTTATTTTAGCTATGATTTTACACAACTAAATCATAATTCCTAAAGTACAACATTTTATACCTAGAGTACAAGTCATTAAAGCACGGAACCTAGCTATACTTTAATTTCCATTACAAGCCCTAATATACAACTCTATGAATTTATGTACATGATATTTTCAAAATATTAATGTACAAGTCTTTCAACATAAGTACAAGTCCTTAATGCATAAAGTTTAATGTTTACATAAAATCACATTATAAACCTCAATGTACCTACCTTAAAGCACATGGTACAAACCTATATTGCACAAGCCCTTAAAATTGACTTTTCTAAATTTTCAAACCTAATGTACAACTCTCCAATGCTTGTGGTACAAGTATTTTATGCATATATGTTAAATATATCATTTACCTAAGTTAAACTAGTAATTATCTAAAGTAAAATTACAAACCTAACTAAGTATACTACATCTCTACACTCTAGGTACAACTCAATAAGGCCTAGGTACAACCCTTCAATGCCAACGCCTCCCTTTACCCTAGTTAAAATTGAACTAACTAAGTTACCATTTAGTTACCTAGAATACTTGTAATTACCTAACCACAAATGTATACTGCACCATGTAGTTACACATCATTTTGTTACCATGAGATTTTACCATGGTCAAATGTTGTGGGTAAAATCTTGGCCAAGAACAAGACCACATCACGCCATCTACATCACCAACACATGACACCATACAAACTTTAAGACTACACATCACTTTGTTTTCCACCATACTCCTTATTATGGTTATAACCTAGTATAAGTGGCCAAACTACCTTCCACAAACCCAAATCTCTCTTGCCTATATATAAGACCATGCATACACACATCTTCCTCATTCCATACAATCTATCTCACCGCACTCTAATACACTCTCACCACCGAAATTACAACCTAAGAGAAGTAGAAAGGAAGTAGAACAATGCATGAAGCTTTGGCAGCCAAATTCCAAGTTTGTAAGTCTATTAAACTCATCCTATTTCGTTTTAACTTTTAATATCAATTGCATGCTGTTAAAAAGGATTTTATAAGGAAAACGTGGCAACTTGAATCACTTAAAACGGTCACACGAGTCAAAAGTTATGGTCTAAAGAAGTTGTCGAAATTATGTCGAAAACTTTCGTGACAGAAATTAGAACACGCGAAACGAGGCATTTCTGGTCCGTTTCATGAAAAGTTAAAACACCTAAAGTTGTCCGAACGACGCTTTCTTCAAAAACTCAGGAGCACGGGTCTAGAAAACTCGTAACGAAGCCAAAATTTAATAAAATCCGAACAGCTGTTAGGTATATCTTACAAAAAGCCAACACCCTCCTACTTATGCACCATTTATTTACATCGGGTTAAAGGTATTAGGCCAACCAAAGCACCGTTGTAAACACCATCTAGGACACTCTAGAACCCCATAACTCGCTTAAAAGCCAAGTCGTTATCTTTAAAAATAGCCCTTTATTTTGGCCAAAAGTCCTAAACACTAAAAAGTGTCTTACAACAGTATGTGGAAAACACGGATTTTTGATAAATTTGATTAGGAACTATCTTAGAAACATTAGAAATGGATAAAACCACATTTCACAAGGTCGCATGCAAAAATATAGAGTTTATGGTTTAAAACGAAGATTGCAAGTTGGCAAAATAGCTTAAGTAATTTTTCCGTAATTGATATCTTGCAAGTTAAAAGGTTTCAGTACGAGGTTTACACCGCCTTAAAGGGCTTGTTGCATAGTTGTTAAAGCCCCAATAGCGCCTTTTAAAAACACTTATAGTCTATTTTATAATTAACCAAAAGAGGGTGACTCATGACATTTTCATAAAAGGCCTTGTGTACACTTTTCAAAAATTGAGTCGCTGGAGTTATAGGATGATGGGAAATAACTTAAAAGAGTTAATAAACATATTACAACATCTCTAGGTGACCCCGTAAGGTTAATGGGTTAAACCGAAATTTTCATAAACCACGCGTGGCCTAGTGACCATGTTCGTGGACTCGTATCTTTCTAATCAAAGACGACTAGGACATGAGACTTATGCCATCTAAGAGAGCTTACAAGAAAGTGTTTGAAGGGTCAAATGCGTCAGAGAAACCCTAGTCGGTCTTGTGTAAAATCGCCTCTTTAGCCCCGTTATCGCCCAAAACAACAAAAGCACATAACCCCCTACTTTGGAAAATCATTGTGATCAAACCGTAAGAGATTAAGACTTCTAGTTAGAGCCATTAGAAAGACCACTTAAAAACTCTTGAAAGGATCAAGAACGTAATAAAAACCTATTAGTGGCCTCGCTTTTATTCAATTCGCACTTTTATCCACTTTGGCCAAAAACTAGTAAATTTCTCTTATAAAATTTTAATCATAAAATTGTAATTTTGTAAAATAAAGTTCCTTTGGACTAAAATGTAATTTTATGAAGTTAGTCATATAAGGGCTGATTTTGTCAATAACCCATAGTTGAGGGTTTAAAGTGTCATTTTGAAAGTACAAGGTAAAACCTAAATACTTAAAATTGTAAATTATAACATTTTGAAAACATAAATTATTTAACAACTTTGGTTTTGATAAAACTTATTATTAATCATTTGAGTCATAACAATAAGTATGATAAGCATATTTAATTTTTGTAGAGGCTTCATGTTATTTATAGAACATTTTCACGATAAACTTGAATACAAATACTAAATACATGATATACTAACTCGTGTCGAGAGTCGGAGCGCTTTGTTCATTTTATCTAATTTGTTTTCATCCGCAATACAATAACATCGAGGTGAGTTCAGTGAGTCCTGCTTTTTATACTTGTTTATTAATGCTTTGAGATACATGCTCAATTACTGCTTTTACTTTTATAAGTACTCTAAAAGCTTTACATACACCGTGAACTCATGGCCCCTATCTTTACTTGCTTTTAAACTGCTTTGGGGAGGTACATGCTTAACTACTGCTTTTACTTTCACAAGTACTCTAAAGCTTTTACATACTACTATGAGTTCATAATCACACTTCATACATTTTACTACAAACCCCGAACACATGTACTATCCGTGATGCGATCCCGATTGTTATTGCCTAAGTTATACACTATTGCCACTAAAAGTCCTCATATCATGAACCATTAATCACTTATGAGTGAACGCGAATATAGTGAATAGATCTATTGGCGCTGACGCCCACTTGTGTTGGCCGGATAAGTAGCCAAGTGCACTTTATTTGAGAATCCCATGGAAGTTGGCAAACTCCTACCGAGGGCCTTGTCACTTACATCATCTCTATGATGTCGAATTTACATCATTAGTTCATTACTATGATGCCGCATCGTTAAGGTTTGCGCTCATGAGACTTAAGGCAATATATACTATGTTGCAATGATACAAATGTCGCAACCATCGAATTAATGGGTGCAACAACGTGCCCAATCTTGAAACTTGTGTTCAACTGATTTTCATACAAACTCTATGTATTCACTCAACTTTTGACCCGGTTAGGGCAAACAAATGACTATGGATGCATAATAACGTAGTCCACTACTTATTTCATCGATATTTGTATTTATTACAATAATCAAACTATTGAACTCAACTATTTTATCTATAAACTCTATGAACTCACCAACCTTTGTGTTGACACTTTTAGCATGTTATTCTCGTGTTCATAATTTACGAGGATGGCATGGAAGGCACGGATACTCAAGAAGGCTATATTATCATTCGAAAACTTATTTAATAAACAAGAAACCACCGGACCTCATTTTGTAAACTCGATATTTATATAAATCGAATGATAAACCTTTTAAAATGATACAATTAGAGTTCGTTTCTTATTGTAATCTGTTGAGCCATGAAGTAACACCCGCTTGAATTCATCACAGTATCACGAAATTGGGGTGTATAATACCCATATTGACAAGTCTTTAAGAGCTTATAAAAATTTACAAAATTCTACAAAATGATATTCGTAAACTAGACCAGCTTGAAGTTTATAAACCCACAATTTCACTTGATTTGATCCAAGAATGAATCAATGAAAATCACCCCATTTGGGTGAAAACCGGATTTTCACTTTTTGACTTTTGAGACAATTTTGAAAAGTTGACTATATTGAGATTTGAAACCAATTTGTGGATTGAATGTGATGTATTATGATGAAATGACCCTACCGCAATCTATCTTTATGGATTCTAAACACAAAACAAGATTTTGATCTAAGAAAATTCTAACAGCTAAGAATTTAAGACAGCTTTCGATGATTTTGACTTTGAGAGTGCGCAGACACAATGTAATGACTAGAATGAGTACAAATGAGCTAAACAAGCCTAAAACAACAAGTCTTAACTATCGAACAAACCTCTAATACAATTAATGCAAAGAAATCCAAACACTATTTTTTACAACCGATTTGTAATTTAAAAGAAGCCAACTCATCGAACAAGCTTGTATAATTGATCAAACCGAGTCTAATTACCCTAATTAACACTAAATAAACAGTAAACTAATATTAACCACGACATGTATTATGCAAGGATATTGAAAATGAACTCACATTTGGTCCTAGCCACTATGGCTTCAGATTAATCAAACACGTAACCACTAGCCTATTTATATCAACCCAAATCACTCTAATTCAACCCATTTCAAAGATCGCATCACCCAATTCCATTTCCATTTCCAAATGATGATTCATTTGACTTTGTTGACCCAATAACAAATTTGCTTGAAACTTAAATGTAAGCTTACAAAAAGCTATGTTAGCTTATATAAGCTTATTTGAGCTTAGAAATAAGCTATTTGAAGATTGAACATAAGAGTTTAAAATCAATATTGCAACAAAGGACATGAAAATATGAAATGAAAAATACAAACTTGAATTGATACTTGAAATTAGTTTCAATACACTAAAATAACTTAGTTTGTTACGTATAATTTGAAATTACAACCGATAAGCTATTTCAAGACATAGAAACTTTAAAACGACATACATTTTAAATAAAACTAAGTGCTCTCCTTCTCTCCTTCTTCCGCTCCTCTTTTATACACCAAAATGATCTCCTCTCTCCTCCGAGCAAATCCCACTGCTGTTTTCTTGGCCCTGGATCTCTTTGAGATGATATTGACCGCTTGATGCATTTTCATGGAGCAGAGATATATGCCACTGGAGAGGTTGAGTGTTAGGTTGAAGAAGGCATTTAATGGATCTTGGCTTGGGGTGTTTGGAGGGTGTAGAGTAGAAGGATGATGGAGAGTGGCAGGAGTCAGTGATGATTTGGGTAAGTGGAGTGGAACCCGCGAGGTTTAGCCACCATATTTGATCGAGGATTATATTAATAGAGAAAGGGTCAAATTTGGAAGGGGTCAAAAGAAAGGGGTCAGTATAATATGGGTCAGCAAGTCCATTGGAGGGTTCATTTCGTTTGCTTAGTAAACAAGTACTGGTTGGTAAATTCTCCAACTTGAAGGACCATTTCGCTAATATTCCAAAGTTGTCATGCCAGATCACTTTTTGGATGTGTTTTAATAGTGTCAAGGGACCATTTTTGTACACTTTCAATATTTCCCAAGGACTATTTTTGCCAATTTTCAAAGTTTAGGACCTAAGTTGTAATTTTGTAATTTTAAATCTCAAGGACTAATTTTGACAACTCATGAATCCTTTAGGGACTTGAAATGATATTTTTCTTTATTTTGATTTACTGTGGACTGCTTTTGACAACTTTTGAAACTGGGGACTAAACCGCCAATTATGCAAACTTGATACTTTTTCACCAGATTTTGATATTTTTGCATTTAAAACACATAAAACACTTATTTGTGATATTTTTATCATTTTGATGCATTTCGAGTGTTTTCGGATGTTTTTGCGCTTTAATTGGTACAAAATGATGAGTATTTAGACACTCATCACATAACGAAGTACAATCAATCGTAATTATTGAGTCGATATTGAAAGTATGGGTAATATCAATGTTGTCCCATATGATCAATATGTGAAACAAAGTGAAAGTGAGATTGTACCAAGTGATGTATCTTATGCAATCAATGATGATTATGTTTTTGACTAATACATTGCACGCGCCCCCGATGATTCTCGTTATTTCGAACTTA